>JAWQFJ010010738.1:27500-32500 GCA_034096865.1 Theodoxus fluviatilis
GGTGGTAGTGGTACATCGGCAATATAGTGGTTGTGGTGGTAGTGGTACATCGGTAGTATAGTGGTTGTGGTGGTAGTGGTACATGGGTAGTATAGTGGTGGTGGTGGTGGTGGTAGTGGTACATCGGTAGTATAGTGGTGGTGGTGGTAGTGGTACATCGGTAGTATAGTGGTGGTGGTGGTAGTAGTAGTGGTACATCGGTAGTATAGCGGTGGTGGTGTTAGTGGTACATCGGTAGTATAGTGGTGGTGGTGGTAGTAGTACATCGGTAGTATAGCGGTGGTGGTGATAGTGGTACATCGGTAGTATAGTGGTTGTAGTGGTAGTGGTACATCGGTAGAATAGCGGTGGTGGTGATAGTGGTACATTGGTAATATAGTGGTGGTGGTGGTAGTGGTACATCGGTAGTATAGTAGTGGTGGTGGTAGTAGTAGTGGTACATCGGTAGTATAGTGGTGGTGGTGATAGTGGTACATCGGTAGTATAGTGGTTGTGGTGGTTGTGGTGGTAGTGATGCAGTAGTAGTATAGTGGTTGTGGTGGCAGTGGTGCATTGTAGTATAGTTTTGCTTCCACGGGCGAGGGACGTAGTTCAGTGTGAGCGAGTGAGCAAGCTAGAGAGAGAGAGAGAGAGAGAGAGAGAGAGAGAGAGAGAGAGAGAGAGAGAGGGGGGGGGTAATGGAAAATTATATGCCTGTGGAAGGATAAAAAACAGGAAAGAGCACGAAACATATTTTTAAAAAGCTAGGCGCGGTCATTCCTGCTTAGCCCCGCCAGTTGCCTGCCTCTCTCTCTCTCTCTCTCTCTCTCTCTCTCTCTCTCTCTCTCTCCCTCTCTCTCTCTCTCTCTCTCTCTCTCTCTCTCTCTCTCTCTCTCTCTCTCTCTCTCTCTCTCTCTCTTTCTCTCCCCCACCCTCCTCTCTCTCTCTCCCCCCTTGCTTTCTGCTCCTTCTCCGGAGGGCTGCTGTCAGCATTGTTCTCACATTTCACGCTGTTTGTTATCCTCTCCTCTCACCCGTGGCTGATCCTTCTACCCGAGGGCGAGCGCATCCCCGTGTAATTTGCCGTGACCCGGGTACCCGCCCCTCGCCCTCTAATACACCCCCCTACCCCGCCAACCCCTAGGCTACCCGGGTGGTGGACAATGGCGTATCACCCAGCTACCCTAATCTGCCTCTCCCTACCCGGTTCTCCTCGCTCCAGCCTGGGTAGGCTGGCCCCGTGCTTCAGTCAGTTTACTGCCGTTCGTCGCTCCAGATTTACGTTTACCGGGCGTTGCAGAGCACGTTTGAGGCTGTCGTACCACGGACACTAATTTTCATAGTCTGTGGTTGCACGCGGTGAAATAGAAACATGTTTTCTCGCAACACTCGTACCCCCATATGCATGTTTCCCCGCGTTGGAGCAGTTGTATCGAGGTAAACTGTGTTTTCCGAGTACAGGATCTCAAGTGCTTTATGCTTTAGAACGTGCTCCAGTGTTAGCGTGTTTCACTGATACAAATTTTCAGCGTGTTTCACTGATACAAATTTTCAGCGTGTTTCACTGATACACATTTTCCAGCCAGCCAAGGGAACGATCTATACTCCTGTCAGCATCCAGTGGTAATGGAGAACAGCGATTATGGACTTTGCAGTTGTTGCCGAATGGTGCGAGTACCCATAGATGGCGATGCGTGATGTCAATGGAGTTGTCTCATCGAGGCAAGTTTGACCGTCTGGAAACACTGCTGAAACTGTATCAGGGAAACTAAAATATGTATTTTCAGGTAAATGATATGTTTCTGTCAGGGAAATAAAAATGTTTCTGTATCAGTGAACTAAAATGTTCTGCATGAAGGAAACACAAATATTTATGTGTCAGGGAAATACATTGTTTCTGTATCAGGGAAATAAAACTATTTCTGTCGCAGGGAGAAAGAAGCAGCGTGTTTCTGTTTCGGCATGAGCGACAAATTGAAGACTCTGAACGTAAGGTGAAGAAACATTGTGATGAATTTCCATTTCCTTGTGAAATAAGCTACCGCAGATCTGATTGCAGTAACCCAGTTTCACCATAAAGAAAGATATATATTTCATAACGATACTATCTTATTACACTTTCAATTCAATATGAAAAAGTTTTCTTGTTCTCCACCTGTCGGTTCGCATTTCACATCGCCATCTCCGCCCCCTAATGCTTTCTCGAGAGTGACAAAATCGTTCATAACAATGAGACAAATAGGAGTGAACTCCAGAACACTGTCCTGATAAATTCATACACACAACAGTGGTTCTCAAATGAAGACTATTTCGTTAAGCTTGGAAAAGAATATCCATCCATCCATCCCTTCGTTCATCCATCCATCCATCCATCCACCCATCCATCCATCCATCCATCCATCCATCCATCCATCCATCCATCCACCCATCCACCCACCCACCCATCCATCCACCCATCCATCCAATCATCCATCCATCCACCCATCCATCCAATCATCCATCCATCCACCCATCCATCCATCCGCCCCCACCCCCACCCACCCCCACCCCCCACCCACCCATCGGTCCATCCATCCTTGGAAACGGCCCAGACAAACAAGTGCTAGTGCTTTCCCAATGCTGCCGCACTCGAGTTCACGCGTGGACGCCCGAGAGCCGGGCATTTTTGTGACGTGGACTTGTTCCCCCTGGTTTCCTCTCATGGTGGCGTTTCCATGCCGTTGCCGCGAGCCTGGGATTCCTCGCATTGCTCGTATATCCTCGCCAGATCATCCGGATTATCGCGACGAGGCACAGGTAAAGGAAGCGTATACCACTTGGGTGAAAACAGCACGTGAGCAAGTTGATCGCTTGTCGTGATGGGATGGTGTACGCTCAATACAGGTGATTAAAGAAAAGTTTGTACAAAAGAAGATACTGAGCCAAATGCTCGCGCGACAATTACAGTGTGTGAAGAGAACATGACATGTCGTGAGATCTTGAGCTCAGATAAACTATTTCATTGCATTTGGCATTCCATTGCGGCATAAAAATTTATTGTTGGTCAAATGGCGTGGAGTTGAAGCTTTCACTGACAATGCTGGATTAGCTTCCTCTTTTTGGAGGTAAAAAAAAATCCCAACTTACTCATTTTTACGACAAATGTTGTAGATATGACTGCTCGTGTTGAGCATCGATTTTTCAATTCATAGAACTGTACTATTCTGTGATGAAGCACCTTCTCGTAACTAAAAATCGTGTGTTATTATCTACACTGTATGTATGACTACGAATGCAGTTGTGTAAGAGGAAAACAGTCAGGTAATAGAGTTTTGCAAAGTACTGAAAGAGGCTTACAGTTACGTTCACACTCAACGATGGCAAAGCATTTACGCGATTTAAAGTCATCAGCATGAAATTCACTCATCTTCTGTTAAAAAAGGACAGTTGTGTAGCTTTCCATATCTAACTGTTGTTTCGTGCGATCATTTCTCACTTAAATTTAAATGTGTAAAACCTTTTCTCGTTCATACACTGTATTCCTACAAATAACGTTCTCGACAACGCTGCAAGCTTCGTAAAAGAACTGATCAAGACAATGGACATTTGGAACGCAATACAAGACGGTGACTAACGAAGCACATTAAATCCAATAACGCTGGTAGCATAGATTTCCACCCCGAAGCATTGCAATCCAGGACAGCTGCTTCTTCGTCTCCATAGAAGCGAAGCAGCAGATTTACGTCCAAAAGTCTGGGCAATAACATTCGGAGAGACGAAAATGTCCCAAGCCACGGTGCACCATAAATCCGGGCGGCCGAGGCATTTGATGTGGGGGCGGGACAGCTTGCCGTGGTGTGGGCCTGGGGGAGAGATTAATGAACTTAAACTGCCTCCGTGGCCCCGCCCTTTGCGCAACCAGACAACGCGAGTTTCACAGTCCGACCTGTGAAATACAACACCTCGATCACACGGCAGTCGCTCTAGGCATCAAACGCTGCTGCGTGTAAGGATTGTTAGCTTTCGACAGCTGGATGTCTGGGGCTTGTGGCTTCAGGATGAACGATGGGGAGGCCTCCTCAACCCATTGAATTCATGAACTGAATCCAAGAATTTCGATGAGAGGATGCGCTGTTGATGGCGTTCACAGCTCGGTTGATGTTCGGGATGCTGCCACCGCGCACATCCTGCTGCTGGTGGCGAACATCCTTGATGCCCCTCCTCCTGTCCAGCTGTGTCCCTCTACACGGACGCTTTCACCTTGCATCCCATGGGTGTTGTTGTGGTGGGCAGGCGGGTGTGGGGGGCGATAAGGTACGCGTAAACCCTAATGAGGGTTAATGCAGTGCCAAGATGTCCGAGCGTCAAGAAAATGGTTCGGTGTGTCAGGTGGGGGCCATCCATCTCCATTGGGGGGACAGATCATGGCACGGATCTGGCGTCCCACCGAGGAATGGGACTCTGTGTTCTTCTCTGACACCAGGTGATTAGCGAATCTTCCAGTTCCGCTATACAAGACTCGGGCGCCTTTACGAGTTTCGGAACATCCGTTGCGCTGTCACAATCGGAAGATACGCTGTTGAACATCGTGACTGCGTACGTAAGTAATTCCCAAAGTAATGCTCGTACCTGAAATCGTGATGAACTTCTGAAAACGACGGTGTTGTGTATGGTGGCTGCGGACGTAATTAATTCGAGGTATGTCCGGTTTTGAGATATTGAATCGCATTCTGCAAACACCGATGCTCTGTCTCGCTCCTGGGTACGTAATTAATTCAAGGGAATACTCGTTTCTGATAGTGATCTGATTTTTGACAACAACGCTGTTGAATATTGCTACTGCGGACGTAATTAGTTCAATGGAACACCCGTGTTTTTTATATAAAGAGATTGGATCGCTATTTGAGAACACCTATTGTGTATATAGTTACTGCGTACAGAAATAATTCAATGGAATGTACGTTTTTGGGAGAGATTGACCTTCTGCGAACAATGCTGTTGAATATTGTAACAGTGGATGAAATTATTTCAATAGAATAATC
>JAWQFJ010010738.1:40000-42500 GCA_034096865.1 Theodoxus fluviatilis
AGGAGGGTGTGGTTTCTGCTCTGGAGGTCACGCTGATTTCCTATGGACAGGGAAAAATGATTACAATAATCACCCTCTCAAGCCAACCGCTAACAAAACGCCTCCAGATCGATGGTTGGTGATAGATGGATGAATGAATGGATGAATGGATGGATGAATGAATAAACGGGAGGAACAGGAACCAAAGTAGTATATGTCATGAGACATGCAAATATTCATTTAAAAGACTAATTTTAATACACACTATAAAAGTGATAATGACCGCGGTAGTTGAGTGTTAAAATGACAAGAAACAAAACATGCGGTCCTCTTAAGGTTCGAAAGATCATACGATAGTTAGCAGCAAACGTTATGTACAGGAGAATCATTTGGCAATTTCCTCTCCCATGACGCCAGAAAAATTCTTTAAAAAGCACTGTAACGATTTGTCCTATTCAATATTCCATCCAAGCCTAAGACGCCCAATATAATTTAGATACGCGATTTCACTCATGAGATGATGATATCCACCTTTCAAGTAGTATCATATCCCAGCATTCTTCATACACTTTTCAATAGACTTATCAGCGATTCTATTGTAAATGTCATCGCCGCTAGTATCATATTAAATCATTTCCTTAAATGAATTAATGAGCAACAAAATATACTGAAGGAATGTTCTGGAACATTGCATGTAGAAGAATCGCGCACGTTTAATTGACAAGCGAGTGAATAAGAGCGAATTCAGCGACCGTTCCACTCCGTCCATGCACATTCAATACGCCGGGGGAAATAGTTTACGGTGAATTACAGAGTTCATCCATTGCGTAAACACAAAGGGCCTACACAGTCCAGTTGTGGCCTTATATAGCTTTCAAAGCTTACAGGTCCTTAAACTCCATCCATCCATCCATCCATCCATCCATCCATCCATCCATCCATCCATCCATCCATCCATCCATCCATCCATCCATCCATCATCCATCCATCCATCCATCCATCCATCATCCATCCATCCATCCATCCATCCATCCATCCATCCATCCATCCATCCATCCATCCATCCATCCATCCATCCATCCATCCATCCATCCATCCATCCATCCATCCATCCATCCATCCATCCATCTTACACAGTCCAGTTGTGGCCTTATAACTTACAAAGCATAATAGGCCCTTAAACTCCATCCATCCATTAATCCATCTTACACAGTCGTGACCTGCTTACGAAGGTTATAGGTCCTTAAACTCCATCCATCCATCCATCCACCCACCCACCCACCCACCCACCCACCCACCCACCCACCCACCCACCCATCCACCCACCCACCCACCCACCCACCCACCTATCCATCCATCCATCCACCGACCCACCCATCCATCCATCCATCTTACACAGTCCAGAAGCAATATCATGGTAAAATGTGACGCTCATTATAAGGTGGCAAAAACATGAAATCATCCACAGGAACATCTTTTGGAAATTTAGAAAGCACCGTGAGGAAGCCTTTAGTTGCGACCCCGTACCGGCGGCTGCCCTGCATTTGATGTCCCGTCCGTTTGAAGCGGGCAAAACCAACGCAGCACCAGGCTGAGTCAAGCGGAGGACCAGACGACATCGTTTTCCGTCCGTCCCTTCCTCTCACGACAAGATGGCGACCGCTGATGAAAGGGCGGGCCCCGGAATTCTATCGAACACGCCCTCCCACGTGCGCACGCGTGAGCGACGCCCTGACTTCCGGTCTTCAGAGAACTCGCGTAGGAATCCACACGGGGCGGAAGGAAAATAGTGCCGAGTCAACAGTTCGTATCTCTTCGCCGTTGAGACTGATATCAACGGGATGGAAGATGATTTGAATGGGAACCTGTTTTATGAAGCCTTTCATTGGATTTTGCTCTGCAGCTATCTCGCCCATAGAGATCTGTGACAGATGAAAGAAACGTCTGTTTCAATGCACCACATCTCTCCTACAGAAACACTGGCAAAGATCAGGGGGCGAATGAACGGGGTAGGAACAAATAAGAACCTTGCAAGCGCTGACGGGATGGAGCGGCCTGTTGTAGAGATAGAATTCTGGAGGCATTCAGTAAACTGCCACTCTCAGCACAAACCTCCTATCAGAGACTTCAAATATGTACAAGAATCACGATCAAACTTTAATCTTGCGAAACCCTTGGTAGATATATCTCATTCATATCATCTGCGCCCCTGCTATTTCCGCTACACGTGAAGTATGAAGGCCATAGTTTTGACGTCGTCTCAACACTTCATTTTAAGTTAAGTGAAAAAGTTTGGACGAGTTTGCACGAGATTCCAAAATGTTTGCCCCTTTCGCCAATTGTCATTTTCGATCGGGGATGGTGATGAAAAGTAATTCTGAAGCTGAAAAAAATATCCAAGGATGGTTTAGCTCACTCCGCCTTCAAGACATGTATGTAGCGCCTGCCACCGGGTGCCCTCATCAGCTGGAACCCGTCGTTATGGATCTTTCGGGACCTTGCTTCAATGCTCGACCAAATG
>JAWQFJ010010738.1:47500-100000 GCA_034096865.1 Theodoxus fluviatilis
CTCGTTTACTGCTTCACAACCTGCAGTTTTTTCTTCAACATTCAACAAGTAAAAAAACATTTTCTTGAAGCAAAAATCCGCAAGTTGGCAGCGCAATAATATTTTGCTTTATAATAAATGTTGCCAGTACATCTGATACCCTTCCATTATGACGAAGTCCTCCTAACACCATCCAGTGCGCTGACCTTGTCAGAAATTATCGCCATTGCCACATCCGGTTCAGAAAAGGCAGCGGGTGACTCGACAGTTGAGAGGAAATCGGAAGTGACGTCATCTATAATAACCGTTACGCCCTGACAGAAAAATGCGGAGGCCAAAACGAGCAACCACGGTCAGAAATGTACTCTGACTCTGAGACGTGAACTGGGCGGGAAAAAACGAACACGAGATCGAAAGGGGGATAGATTGAGAAAAGGGGGAGTGGGAATTCTGAAGAGGAGCGGGGATTACTGAAGGGTTACTGAAGGGGTGCCGCCGCGAGAACAAAGGGGGATAAGAAAAGGAGGAGAGTAGGGGGTCGAAAGAAGGAGGAAAGGGGGTAACAGAGGGAGAGAGGAGGGTTGAGAGAAGTGCAGTGAGTGCGCATGTCAGGAAGTCGTCACGGAAGAAGTGAGTGAGTGCGGGACTGTTTCGTTAGGGCGGTCATAGGGTGAGCTGCAGAGCCCTTTCCTCTTGTGTTGGCAGCTCTGCAGCGAGACTTCTTTGATTGTCAGTGCGCATGAACTTCTGAGACGGAAGAAACGCACTCGTTCTAACTCTGCGTGGTTCCCCCTCTGCCACAAAAGTGAAGAGTGTGTGACAATGTTCCCCCAGTAAGGGGGGCCAACACTAGCAGCCTTCTTTGAACGGACGAGGTGAAGACGTATCACAGTGAATGAAAGCTGTAAAGAGGTGGACTAGGGAAAGAACAGCACTCATGTTATCGGCACAGGTGGAAGCTAACACTAAAGGCACAACTTGTGGATATTCCATTTTGTCGCGGAATGCATCATGTTTCGCCTGTTATTCCTCAGTTGACTGATACAGACACAAGAAGCAAATAACATTCAAAACGTTTCCAGATAATCTGCCATTTTTTAATTCATGGATCATGAAAAAGGAAGGACATTAGTTTCACACCATGTAAACAAGATCCAATGATGACTTTCCCGTTAAAATGTGCTTAGGTATTGAAACAAATCCGAATTGGGCACAATTGCTCTAGCAGTTAAACGTTTACGCAATTCAAAGGAGGGGATCAAACATGGGCATACTTTACAACTTGAGAATTTATGAGGGAGAATGACTTTATCAATGCTTTGATGAAAGAAAAAGCTTTGCATGTTTTGTCTAGTAGGAAATGTCTCGTGTTTCAAAGTATCTTCGTACATTCTTAATGGCCACGGTTATCCTCACCTCCTCCTCACCTTTCTCCACCTCCTTATCTCCCTCATTCTCTTCATCGTTCCCCTCCTCCTTCCCCTCCTCTTTCTCCTCCTCTTTCTCCTTTTCTTTCTCCTCTTCCTTATCCCCCTCATTCTCTTCATTGTTCTCCTCCTCCTTCTCCATCTCTTTCTTCTCCTCCTTCTCCTCCTCCTTCTCCTCCTTTTTCTCCTCCTCCTTCTCCTCCTTTTTCTCCTCCTCATTCTCCTCCTTTTTCTCCTCCTCCTTCTCCTCCTTTTTCTCCTCCTCCTCCTCCTCCTCCTTCTCCTCTTTTTTCTCCTCCCCTCCTCCTCCTCCTCCTCCTCCTCCTCCTCCTCCTCCTCCTCCCCTCCTCCTCCTCCTCCTCCTCCTCCTCCTCCTCCTCCTCCTCCCCTCCTCCTCCTCCTCCTCCTCCTCCTCCTCCTCCTCCTCCTCCTCCTCCTCTTCCTCCTCCTCCTCCTCCTCCTCCTCCTCCTCTTCTCCTCCTCCTCCTCCTCCTTCTCCTCTTTTTTCTTCTCTCTCTTCTCTTCTTTCTCTTTCACATTCTTTCTCCTCTCTTTCCTCCTCATTCTCCTCTTCTTCTTGCTTCTCTTCTTTCTCCTTCACCTTTTCTCCTCTCTTTCCTCCTCTTTCTCCTCCTATTTCTCCTTCACATTCTCCTTCTCTTTCTCCTCATCTATCTTATCCTTTTTCTCCTTCTCTCTCTCCTCCTCCTTCTCCTCTTTGTCTTTCTCCTTCTCCTCCGCATTCTCCTTCTCTTTCTCCTTCTCATTAAGAACAACATCCCTTCCGCCCGTTCTATTTATCGCCAGGGCCGTGGTCCCGTTGAAGGATGTTCTCAATAGCAAGTTTCAGAGTCCCTACATTCATTTCCACAAATCCACACCAATGATCATCTTCGTCAACAACTATCGCTTCATACATCGCCATCATTGCTTTCTTTGACTGTACTCGTCTATTTTTCCTCTTCGCCCCACCATCTCTGCCTAACAAACCCTTCTTTTCTCCGTCCCCAACACATTTATTCTAACCCCCTGCCCTACCCTTACCCTTTACTGCCTTCTCCTCCTCTTCCTCCACCTTCTCCGCCTCTCTTAGTAAAGTAGCCCTTAAACCCCACATTTTCAGCTAAATGGTTGACTGTCAGTCTATCTCTCAGATTTCTTCCTCTACTCTCTCCTCCACCACTCCCTTCCCGTCCATTTCCAACGTCTCTCCTTCACCCCAACCCCTCCACTTTCTCCTCACTTTCTCCCAGAGCGTCTAAGGAGTTCCTGCCTGTTCAGGGGAGCATCTGCTTCCAACGGGGAGGAGTGGAAAGGGCGGGAGAGAGAGGCAGACAAGGCGAAGAGCCCGGATCAAATTAAAATACTTGTTTCTAAAATTTAAATAGTCCGTCTGGGGGCCCCGGCCGAAGGTGGTAATCAAGGAGAATGCAAGTATAATTATAATTACTGACGAGCCCAGCCCCATTCTAATCGAGTGACATCAAAGTAATTTTCTGCAATTTTCCGCAATTTCCCCGCCCGTAATGGGCCTATTTGAGACGCGAACGAGCGGCTCCTTCCGCGCGCGGATGAATCTAACGAGAGCCCGCCATACAAATATGGCGGCGCTGGCCGGGAGATAATGGCAGAGCTGGGCAGAGGCTGGAAGCTCGTTTGCGCGGGATCAGATGGCGCGCTGGTTCGATTGCTCTGTCATCTTGGCTAATCAGAAGCAAATATAGATTTTCTCTTTGGCAATTGAAACGCGCCAAAGACCGCGCGCTGGCGCTCGTGCTCTGCGCCTCTGATTCAGGATGGTCCGCCACCAAGCGCCATGGCCGCCGCGACTGCGTTTGAATCAACATGGCCGCCCTAACTGGCCATGATTAGCAGTAATGGCGGAGGCTTCCCAGCAGCCTCCGCGCGCTTCGCCGCCATTTTCTCTCCTCTTCCTCGCCCCAAGGGGATTCCAGGTCCCCCAGAGAAGATCGCTTCCTTTTCTTCCACTTGCTCCTCCATTTCTCCCTCTCTCCCTCTCTCTCTCTGCTCTTCCCTCCCTCAGTTCTGGGTCTGTAGCTCAAGTGGAGTCATTATGAATTCTCACGTGCTCTTTCCTCCTCTCTGCAGAAAAAAGAAGCTCCAAATGCTTTGAGGTTGGGTTTTTTTCAGGAGAGGAAAGTGGTTTTTTGTTCTCGAGAGGAAAGTGATCGCGTTAAAACGAGATTCGCCTGATGTGTGACTTCCTGATCAACATTCAGATTGGAACGAAGAAAAACTTAGATGGAAGATCACCAACAGAATGTCAACCTCTAACTTTTGCCACTTTAGAGCGATGGCTTCATAGGAACCCACAATGCTCTTATCTTTCACTTTTACACCTCTACAAAGCAAAACAAAACAACACAAAGCGAACAACGACAACCAAATTACAACAAAGCCAAATATAACATGAATAAGCAAAGTCAACCTACATATAATAACAAAAACCTAAGGTATATGTTAACTTTCCTACCATTTCCAAAACGGACCAACATCGTTCTGTTGACTACTGTGTGTTTATTCTAAATCTGCATGAAAAATGAATGAAAAGGCACAATGAGTTTTTCCGTTTAGAAAAAAACACAGACAGGATTCTGTGAACAAACGAAGACGATATACAGTTCGACTCAATTCTCTGGACGCCGATATCCCCCAGGGCCCGTATTCACAACGGCGATTTATCTTTTTAACACTCGATTTATCCCCTAGCCCCGCGTTATCTTGATCGGTTAGATAAGGTACGCTCGTCAGAGGATCCTACGTCGCGCTTTGCTATATATACTGGTTTCCAGCCAAGGGAGAGCGGAACAGGCAGTTGGAATCGTCTGAGTTTAGAGATAAATCGGGGTTAAAATAAATCGAAGATAAATCGCCGTTGTGAATACGGGCCCAGAGCTCTTTACAAGAAAGGCAGAAAAAGTTACATGAAAAATGCAGCAAGGAATGTAATTTCTGTCTCGTGTAAAGGATAATGACAGCCTGTCTCGGAAAATGTTGCGCCTTATAAAAATAATGATGCATGATCCAACTCTCTGGTTCGCTTTCCTGTGTTTTCTGTGGAGATCCAAGAGCGGCGAATAACCAGGATAAATCTCCGGGGCACAATTCTAAGTATCGGATACTTATCGTGACACTGAAAGTAATCCCTCTCTTAAAGAGTAACGTTTGATGGATCTGCGGGTTTTCTTCCTTCAGGGTTCTCTGGGAAAATCGTGTGCCCACATTTAACCCCGACAAACTCTCTTGAACCGTGATGATTAAAGTTTTCAGCAAATCTGAGTTTGAGTTTGTCAGTCAACAATAAACAATCACTCCTGACAGCAATGTGCATCAGACCTTTTCAATCATTCTGCATACATTACTTTTACTTGACGACGCAGGGACTCGTATCACTTCTGAAGAAATAGACATCCATTCACGCGAGAAAAGCCCTTTTACCTTTCTTGTTGCTGTTCAACTCAGTGTTTGTGTCCGGGCTCAGTTCTAACCCGCTCTCTACCGAAATCGTTCAAATCGGCACGAGAGCGCACACGTCAGAAGGAAAATAACATTCTTTCTCTCCTCTTTCCATCCCCAATACCACTCAAAAAAGGAAAAACAAAACAAAACAAACATACAAAGAAAAAACACACACACCAAAACAAACCAAACCAAACCAAACCAAACCACCCAAACCATCCAGAGTTCATAACTAAGCAAGCAAGCAAGCAAGCAAGCAACCAACCCACCAACCAGACAGCCAGCCAGCCAGACAGCCAGCCAGCCAGGCAGCCAACCAACCAACCAACCAACCAACCAAACAAACAAGCCCACGTACGCACATGTGAAATAATGTAAAAACGGAACAATAACGAGTAGCAAATTTCTGCAACGAGCAACATATACATGTACCAATTTCAGAGCTTGCTACACTTGGTTTATTTTTCTCCTCGGTTCTCACCAACCCTGCATGCCACTCATTTCTCTTTACCCCTTTTTGTGGCTTTTCTTCTTTCTCTCCACTCCCTCTCTCCTCTCTTTTTTGTGTTCCTACTTAACCTTTGCCCCCTCTGCTCCACCCCTCTCCTCCCCTTCCGCCTCCTCCCACTCCCGCTGTCCTCCCACTTCCACCAACCCCCTCCCTTCGCCTGCACCTCCACCCCCTTCTCTCCCTTCCACTTTCTGTCCCCTCCCCCTACCGCCCCTTCCGACCCCTTTCCGCCCTCTCCCACCCCTTCCGACACAGTTTTCTTTCATTCTTTTGTCCTTCTGTACGTCTCCTCTTCTCTCATCTCCGCTCCTTTTCCTGTTGTCGTATTAAGGAAAAACTGGTTTTCACCAACTACTCATTCAGCCAGGAAAATGAGGGAGTGCTGTGTGAGCGCGCGCGCGCGCTCGTCTCTCTCTCGTGTGTGTGTGTGTGTGTGTGTGTGTGTGTGTGTGTGTGTGTGTGTGTGTGTGTAAGTGTGTGTATGTTTGTGTGTATGTTTGTGCGTGTGTGTGTTTGGGTATGCGTGTATATGTGTGTGTGTTTGTGTGTTTGTGTGTATGTGTGTGTGTGTGTGTGTGTGTGTGTGTGTGTGTGTGTGTGTGTGTGTGTGTGCGTGCGTGTGTGTGTGTGTGTGTGTGTGTGTGTGTGTGTTTGGGTAGGCGTGTGTATGAGTGTGTGTGTGTGTGTGTGTGTGTGTGTGTGTGTGTGTGTGTGTGTGTGTTTGGGTAGGCGTGTGTATGTGTGTGTATGTGTGTGTATGTGTGTGTATGTGGGTGTGTGCGTGCCTGTGTGTATGCGTTCGTGCCTGTGTGCGTGCGTGTATGTGTGCATGTGTGCGCTCGTGTGTGTGCGCGCGCGCGCGTGTGTGTGTATGCACGCGCATGTGTGTTTGTATTTGCTCACGCCTGAGTGTTTGCGTGCATGTGAGTGTTTGTATTGTATTTAGATGGATCTGCAAGTAACGAATACTGGACATACAATGACTGCGGCAGTGACCCAGAAAATAGGACTTAGCCACATCTGTCTGAAGGAAGCAGACATGAAAAAAATACATTCTGGCACGACCTGATGATCATAAGGCAGGATGAACAGCGTGGCATTGCTGTAATATACTACACTTTGTGAGTGTACGGTAAGAATGAGTGAATGAATGAGTGAGTGAGTGAGTGAGTGAGTGAGTGAGTGAGTGAGTGAGTGAGTGAGTGAGTGAGTGAGTGAGTGAGTGAGTGAGTGAGTGAGTGAGTGAGTGAGTGAGTGAGTGAGTGAGTGAGTGAGTGAGTGAGTGAGTGAGTGAGTGAGTGAGTGAGTGAGTGAGTGAGTGAGTGAGTGAGTGAGTGAGTGAGTGAGTGAGTGAGTGAGTGAGTGAGTGAGTCAGTGAGTGAGTCAGTCAGTCAGTCAGTCAGTGAGTCAGTGAGTCAGTGAGTGAATGAATGAATGAATGAATGAATTAATTAATTAATGAATGGATGAATGAATGAATGAATAAAGGAAGGAATGGATGAATGAATGAATGAATGAATGAATTACTGGACGAATGAATTACTGGACAAATGGATTACTGGACGAATGAATTACTGGACGAATGAATGAATGGATGAATGAATGAATGCATTACTGGACGAATGGATTACTGGACGAATGGATTACTGGACGAATGGATTACTGGACGAATGAATGAATGGATGAATGAATGAATGCATTACTGGAAGAATGGATTACTGTACGAATGGATTACTGGACGAATGGATTACCGGACGAATGAATGAATGGATGAATGAATGAATGGACGAATGAATGTACGAATGAATGAATGGATGAATGGATTAATGGACGAATGAATGAATGGACGAATAAATAGACGAATGAATGGACGGACGAATGAATGTATGAATGAATGAATGGACGAATGAATGAACGAATGAATGGACGAATGAACGAATGAATGAACAAATGAATGAATGAATGAATGAATGTACGAATGAATGAATGGATGAATGGATTAATGGACGAATGAATGAATGGAGGAATGAATGGACGAATGAATGGACGGACAAATGAATGTATGAATGAATGAATGGACGAATGAATGAACGAATGAATGGACGAATGAACGAATGAATGAACGAACGAATGAATGAATGAATGTACGAATGAATAAATGGATGAATGGATTAATGGACGAATGAATGAATGGACGAATGAATGGACGAATGATCGGACGGACGAATGAATGTATGAATGAATGAAAGGACGAATGAATGATGGAATGAATGGGTGAATGAACGAATGAATGAACGAATGAATGAATGAATGAATAAATTAATGAGGGAGGCTTTGCGGTCTTTCAATCTGTGTAGGCTATGTAAGATTCCTGATCAAGAAATCACTAAAACTAGTCAAGAGTAAGAGCAAATCAAGTCAAGTCGTGAATCCTTTATTTATTCCCTTTTTACAATTCGCGTCGGGACATATGTTTTGCCTATACTCACTCGCACCCCATAGGGTGTTGTACAGTTTGTCCTGGTTTGCCTATACTTACTGGCAACCCATAGGGTGTTGTACAGTTTGTCCTGATTTGCCTATACTTACTGGCAACCCATAGGGTGTTGTACAGTTTGTCCTGGTGTGCCTGTACTTACTGGCAACCCATAGGGTGTTGGACAGTTTGTCCTGTTTGCCTATACTTACTGGCAACCCATAGGGTGTTGCACAGTTTGTCCTGGTTTGCCTATACTTACTGGCAACCCATAGGGTGTTGTACAGTTTGTCCTGGTTTGCCTATACTTACTGGCAACCCATAGGGTGTTGTACAGTTTGTCCTGGTTTGCCTATACTTACTGGCAACCCATAGGGTGTTGTACAGTTTGTCCTGGTTTGCCTATACTTACTGGCAACCCATAGGGTGTTGTACAGTTTGTCCTGATTTGCCTATACTTACTGGCAACCCACAGAGTGTTGTACAGTTTGTCCTGGTTTGCCTATACTTACTGGCAACCCATAGGGTGTTGTACAGTTTGTCCTGGTTTGCCTATATTTACTGGCAACCCACAGAGTGTTGTACAGTTTGTCCTGGTTTGCCTATACGTACTGGCAACCCATAGGGTGTTGTACAGTTTGTCCTGGTTTGCCTATATTTACTGGCAACCCATATGGTGTTGTACAGTTTGTCCTGGTTTGCCTGTACTTACCGGCAACCCATAGGGTGTTGTACAGTTGGTGCTGGTTTGCCTATACTTACTGGCAACCCATAGGGTGTTGTACAGAGTGTCCTGGTTTGCCTATACTTACTGGCAACCCATAGGGTGTTGTACAGTTTGTCCTGGTTTGCCTATACTTACTGGCAACCCATAGGGTGTTGTACAGTTTGTCCTGGCGTGCCTATACTTACTGGCAACCCATAGGGTGTTGTACAGTTTGTCCTGGTGTGCCTATACTTACTGGCAACCCATAGGGTGTTGTACAGTTTGTCCTGGTTTGCCTATACTTACTGGCACCCCATAGGGTGTTGTACAGTTTGTCCTGGTGCAGATAATGGAGACGACAGCGAGAGAAAGAAAGAAAAAGTTCGAAATTCCGTTTATACACTGTACATATTTTTGCTTGCACAATCAGGACGGAAAAAAATCGTCAATTTTCTCATTGTCCTGGAGATCTCAAACCATGAGCCAAGAAAGTAAGTTTATTATATTATCTAATGTTGACTTTTTCATAACTTCTGATTTTCGTAAGTCCCTAGATTTTACTTCCTTTTCGCTTTTGTTCCTCTCTTCATTATTCCCCTGTTTTCTCCATCCGTAAGCCTATTCCGTGATTATCTCTTATCTTTTTCAGATTGCAATCTCTGATTCCTCTTTCTGCGGGGGTCAAATTTCACTGCCAATTGCCACATTTCTCTCCGAAAACAATGTTCCGAAAAGCTGCCATTTTATTTTTGAAAAATTATCGGTGATATAAGATTCTGCTTATTTCCCACTGCAGAAAGATGTTCTCGCAGATGCCTCATTGAGTGGCCACTATGAACATTCTTCTAATATTCTGTCTTCTCACGCTCCAGATGGTGCCGTGATTAAGGAATTATTTTCTGTGTTTAAACACACTCCGCCGTCTGCTTCGAAAAAAAATCCTTGCCTCCTCTGACGTAAGGCACAGAGTCCCTCTTCTCTTCCTCACAGTCACGGAGGAAGTGAAGAGCTCTCAATTGCGCTCGCGCCGAGAATTACCTCCCTTGATCATGTCGAGGAAAGAAAACATTTACCCGAGGTCAAATGCTACTCGTTAATTGCACTATTAAATTGGGAACCGATGCGACTAGAACGCAAGCCCGTTTGCACAAGAAAATCAAGGGGAAAATTAGCTCATTTTCCGTCGCTCCCTTAGAGAGCGTGAGGAGGCAGGAGAGAAAATCTGTCGGCATTCTCACTGATCAGTGGGGCTTGTCTCATCGTCTCTATGCAGACGGAGAGGGGAGGAAGGGGGTGAAAAGGGCCATAGAGAGACACAAAGTCCCCCTGAAATTGGGGTTCCCCAACTCCTTCCTGCAACTCCTCCCCGAGTGTCTGGAGGCAAACATGAACCGTCCGCGCCATGAAAGGCCTCAAGATTTCTCAACCGTTGAATGCTGCAGTTGACGGAGAGGATTATGGGTGAATGGAGGTACGGTCCGAACTGACACATTTCGCCTTGGAGTGAAACTCTCCAGACGAGATCCACATCAGCGTTTGTACAGATTTTCTTTTTCAAGCACAAAGAAGTGATTAATCCACGTTGTTTTATTCTGTCTCGATTAAATCGTTCATTGGTAGATGCTAAGTAATGCTCTTTCGAAATACACCTGCACGCTTATCGACCAGTCCTTTCTGCCAAAACACTCCCATGGGAATTTGTTCGCATTTTTTAGCACGATGATAAAACACGGTTAGTGAAAAATCAGCTTTTACAAAATGCTTGACATATAGATCTCATCGATAGTGGCGCCGATATTATCTCTGCTCGTTGATTAAGGCAAAAGTTACAGGGCACACCCAAGGAATTATGTTTCAACAAGGACAGCGGATTGTTATCACAGCAACCACTCATCCGTACTTTGATTATTAACTACAATGTATTCCCTGATCATCGTGCTATTCAATCATTCCTTCACTGACTCGCACTTTTAAAAAAAGACAACACAGTGATGCAGAAAGAACGCCCATACAGAGAGAGGCGTGTTCACGAGAGAATAGCGATTTCTAACGACAAGAATCAAAGGCGTTCGGAGACGAGCGTTTACGGCGAGCGATCGCAAAGTGCAAAGTTTTCCTCCTACTTCAGTCTGTCCACGCATACGCTCGCCGTGAAAAATCAAATCTGAATTTCGAAACAAGGGATTGCCGACGTTTTCGATACCTGTCGATTCGAGTTGTTATCTGCTGAGGAGCGCGCCTATGTGGCGCGTTGCTTACGCTAGGACCCTTGCGAAATCTTGCGAGGAATAGGCCGGTGTCAACACGTGTCAGCATGATGAAAGCAGAATGAAAGGCAGGCGAATGTTTGACTCATGTTGACACCGGCCTTTTATTTGCCTGCTAGGTAGGCTAAGCAACGCGCCCCTGGTATCATTCTTGTCTCCACTTTCTGTGGAGTCTTTCAATCGGTTGCTGGTTTATGGGCTCATCAACAGTTGATCGCACGAAGGAGATCTCTCATTGTACCCACAGGTACTATGGTTTTTCTCCTCATTGGGAAGACACAAGTCATCATACCCCGAGGTGCAAATCTGAGATCCGTGAAGTTTCAAACACAGCGCTCGGCTGCAAAGGGCGACTGAAAGAAGGTGTCTTAACCACGGCAGTCGAGCCCCGAAATGAGGCACTGTAGTCGAAAACAATGCCTACGAAGAATACTGCGCGTTTGTTGGGAACAAATAATCTCCAGTGAAGAGATATGGGAGCGTACAGGGATAAATAAAATCATCCAAAATGTAGAGAGAAGGCGTTCGGCTTGGCTTGGCCACGTTCTTCGCATCAAGAGGGACCGCCGCCTTTGCGCCGTACTGACATGGGCCCCACGTGGGAAGCGGAAGAAAGGCAGACCACTCAGCACATGGCGGCGCGCAGTGCAGCAGGACATGCGCCAAGAGGGGAAGACCTGGCATGAACTGCGGTGCCCAGCCCAAGACAGGCCCGAGTGGAGCAGCTTTGTCGGCACCTTTAGCTCCATAGGGAGCTCGGAGGATTAAATGAGTGACTGGAAAAAGACTGCTTCATGTACACCCAAAAGTATGTATCTTGGAAGCAAGGAGTGGGTGCTGCAAAGATAGAGAAGTGAAAGGTTCCAAGTTCCGCTTTCTTGGAATTTCACAGGAATCAAAGCCGCATGGGCCTTCGCTACTGACCAGCAAGCCCCTTCCTCCGACATCGCCATTACGACGGCTTGCATGCCACAGGCGCATGATGCTGAATATTTTTGTTGAAATTTCAGAATTGTGCATGATAAAAATTAACATTATTTTGTTGGAAGAACGGTATAGATAGTTATGCCTTTATAGACATTATCAATCTTTTCCAAAGAACAAATGCAAATAGGCAAACTTTAAAAAAATCGATATCAATTAAGAATTTTTATCTGCTATCTAATTTTCAAAGGTTACATATTGGTTTTAACATAGTAGCTGGAAATAATGAATGAGATATATCTCTCTCTATCTCCGTTTTTCTCTCTGTCTCTCTGTATCTCTCTCTCTGTCTCTCTCTCTCTCTGTCTCTCTCTCTCCGCTCTCTATCTCTCTCTCTGTCTCTCTCACGCACTCTCTCTGTGTCTGTCTCTCTCTCTCTCCTCTCTATCACTCCTCTCTCTCCCCTCTTTATCTCCCCCCCTCTCTCTCTCTGTCTCTCTCTCTGTCTCTCTCTCTCTCTGTCTCTCTCTGTCTATCTCTGTCTCTCTGTCTGTCTCTCTCTGTGTCTGTCTCTCTGTGTCTGTCTCTCTCTGTCTGTCTCTCTCTCTCCGTCTCTCTCTCTCTCTCTCTCTCTCTCTCTCTCTCTCTCTCTCTCCCCTCCTTCCTTTAATACAGCACAAATCACATCATCACACGGGGCTTCGAATAAATCTCCTCGCAGCGTGAACTCCCACGCCACACACATTTCTGCCAACACTACAACAACTACAACTCCTCTGCAATTGGGCGCTTCTCGGCAGAACATGGTTGTGTTTAGCATCGCGTTTGGCGCGTTCTGCCTCAGTCTTCTCCAGTTCCTCTCCTCCTGACGAGAGTCATCGAGGTTGAACGCGATCCCCGTGGCGATCTGCAGCGTTTTAACGCCTGCTCCCAACCACCCCTGCTCCCCTGGCAAATTACCCATGAGAGGGCATTAACGTCAAGCCTCTTTGTGCTGCGATGGGGAATAAAGGCACAGATCTCAGGGGCCCCGAATCGCCAAACAGGGGCTCCTTTCCGCCCTGGCTCTCCTCTGCAACGGCCAATGAGAGGCCACAAACCTGTCCACCGGATACGGTCAATTATCTCCCTTTATGTCCTGCTCTCCTGCGCGGAAGACCACGCCCGCGGTGTCGACGCTAATCACCTATCGCGCCCGAGTTACCTCCCTTGCTGGTAGGGGGCGCCACCAGGGGTGTCATGCGCACTGCGGGCGGTGTGTCGAAGTCAGGGTCTCTAGATGTGAGGGACGCGACACCCCGGCATTAGCTCCTCAGGGAAACCAAGATGGCGCCCCTTGGAGACGTCAAACCACGTGATCCCCTTCTCTCTCGCTCCGTCGAGCGAGATTTACGATGGGAGGCGTTACGTCACGGCGGAGTTACGGCGCGAAAGAGTGACACTGAGACCACGCCACCTGTAGGGAGACGGTCGTGATATGCATCCTCAGCCTTTTATATGGTGGGCAGGGGACGGCGTGGGGGTGGAAGGAGGTGTGTGGGTTGGGGGAGGGGGTGGGTGGAGGCGGTATCAGTCACTGGGGTTCGACGATTCATTAGATGATGTGGCGTGTCTGTTTCAGGAGAAAAGCGACGTTCAGTTCTCTTCTGACACGCATTTATTGCATATGTAGCAGACACAACAACGATAATAACGACAGCAGCGACCATGACGACATGGAGCATGACAACAACACAAATTATCTCACCCAGAGTAATATGGTTGGTTCATCATTGACTCGACATAAATGAATGAGACATACGAGCGTTAAATAAGTTAGTTTCTTCTGTGATTTTTTGTGTGTGCATATGATACAAACCAAGTTGAATTTTACTGAC
This sequence comes from Theodoxus fluviatilis, assembly GCA_034096865.1. NCBI lineage: Eukaryota > Metazoa > Mollusca > Gastropoda > Cycloneritida > Neritidae > Theodoxus > Theodoxus fluviatilis. The sequence goes on from JAWQFJ010010738.1 coordinate 61,148, forward strand.
TGATTTCCAGAGCTTGTGGATAAAAAGCTACCATTTTCAGTCACCACCACAAACAGACGTGAAAATAATCCCATTATCTCCCTATGTAAACAACACTCATCCACCAGAGAATTAAACTTCAGTTGAAAACTATTACGCAAATAGCATGAGTAATCATAATCATTGTTATACAATGCTTTAATGTTTTTACGCACTCTCCAGATGTCCCACCACAGTCAGATTATTAATCATATGGGTCGCGAATCAAAAATAGTATACATGTATGCACTGCTTCAAAGCAGCACTATACTAACACACTGTAATACACACTGCTCGTTATTTAGTTAATTGCTAATATATATATTTTTTTAAACTGTTGATTAGATCTCTATTGAAATATCGTTCAACCAAGATTGTCAGATGGTTTCATCGTATCCAGAGAAAACAAATATTTTTCAGCTTCACTCTCACTTCTCCTAGTTATTCGCCTCTTATGAATCGCACAGGGAGACGGGGTAGATCCATTCTTACTCTCAAGTCACCGGGAGTTCAAGACTGGGGAGAACGGAGCTGCGAGTTTGTGGTCAAGGTCGCACTGTCTCAGAGTGAAGGAGCGAAGCCGGACTGCTCCAATGACGAACGTCCTGGCTCAGGTTTTGAGTCACGGCGCCCGAGGAGTCACCAAGAGTAATTCCCCGACAATGCATTGAATGAAGCAAAGCCGAGTCAAGAGATAAGCGAGCGCCCTATGTCCTCACGTCACGCACGGCCGTGGATGAGGGAACGTCCCGCATGAGTCGGTGACCCGTGGTTCTCCTTCGCGTCATCCTCCTTGTCGGGGCTCCCCTGTGGGGTGGGGTACGCACAGACCCAAAGCCTCTCCCTACGCGATTTATAACAGGCAAGTAACCATGGTAACTGAGACTTGACTTGCTCTTAGTCTGAGCGGTCCTTGTGTATTCGTGGTCAATGCCCTAACATAGCCCACAGAGGCTGGCAGGCAGGAAAACTCTATTCGTCCTAGTTTTTGTCTGTCAGCTGGACTCGTGCCTGCTAACGCCATCAAACGCTCATGCACAAATATGCATATCATATTCTATGACTAGTGCACAATCACACACACAAACACACACGCACACATGCGCACTCATGCATGCACACACACGCATGCATACATACGCGCGCACACACACACACACACACACACACAGAGACATACAATCACAAACACACAAACACACACACACACACACACACAGACACACACACACACACACACACACACACACACACACACACACACACACACACACACACACACACACACACACACACACACACTTACATACTTCCCATCCCATCAACCCAGATCGAGACGACGATCCGCCCCTTCGTGCCACGAAGGAAACCCCGAGTATTTTTGTCCAGGAAACGAATGGACCACTTCCCTGCGTGCTCCGCTTCCCAAGAACCTCCCAGTGCTTCCCGTCCATCACGTGGTCGCAAAAAGTCCCCCAAACTGGCAAGACCACCACGACGAGAGAGTGATGCGCCGGGATAGCTGACAGCTTTGTCACTTCGTGCCGCAAATCAGGACCGCCCAGATCAGATAACGAAACAGCCAGACCTGACGAGTTCGCCCGGGCGATAACGGACGATGACAACATCTGACGAGGCGTAGGGTCTTCCTCCTGAATATCGTCCTGGACGACGATATCTTCGCACCCAAAAGGAGGAAGGGTTGATCCCGCTCTACTGACCCAGATCTGAGTCTCCATTTTGATTGGACCCTATTTTGCTCTCTTCCTTTCTCGTTGGGTGAATGTACATTGGGTGCGAGATTCAGCTGATGGAGTAATTAGCCCCGATTTATCGAATTCATGTGAGCATTCCATAATGAGAAGAAATCCTGTACTTGCGTCCACGTCTGTAATCTCGGTAAGAATACCAGGAGTAAACACAAGACCTGAACATTGGGTTTATTACTTTGAGAGTGAATGTTAATGGGGTCAGTTAATTAAGGAGCAAGGGGTAGGCGTGTGGCACTGACACTACACCATTGATATTGCGATTTGAAAGGGTTTATATGTGTGTGACGTCCCTTGCATCGACTAGGTGTGTAATGAGACATGAAAAACTCCTCAAAGCAAAACAAAACTAAACAGAACAAAACGAAACAAAATAAGACAAGACAAAACAAAGCAAAGCAAACCAAAGCAAAGCAAAACGAAACAAAAACAAAATCTGGAGCAATCCGAACAATTTTTAAAATGTACGACAAAAATTCCTTTTTCTCCTGTCTGTGAAGATCAGCTACGAAATAAGCAGAGTTTATTTACATATTTGCAGACTAGTGTTTAAATAATATCGTCCACCATGTAATGAAATGCAAGTAAATAAATATATGATTTAGTAAAAATTAGAGTAGAGTTCCTTCCGTCTTTTGTAAATAATGTCCATACATCTTTCGTAAGTATAACATTTTTTGCAGATCCTTCTCCAGCATACGTGCGTTTGATTTCAAACATTGTGTTCAATTTCTCACCCAACCGTCTTATCACCAAACCTCCTATTCTTCAAATTAAATTGTCCTCATTTGGTTATTTTCCTCCAGCAGATCTTTCTTCCATAAACATGTGTTTGTTTATTTACAGCATCTGTATTGATTACTCCCCCGTTTTATAGCAAAACCTGCAAACCGTCGATCTAGCACGTATCGCCATCAATATACACTCGCGAACACACGCACTCTCCCGTGTTCGTTCAATCCATACTTTGTACTTGCACTGCACATGGTGACAGAGAAACCAACTCGCTCAGACAATCTCAGTCCTGGGCATTCTTTCTTCTTCCTCCTTCTCCTCCTCCTCCTCCAGACGACCGCACCTCCATTGAAAGTCGAGAGTATAGGAGCTGCTTTTGACATGAGCTGACAGCCTGCCATTACCCTGTCTGACAAGAACTGGGCCAGAGCAGCGATAAACGAAGGGGCCATCTTTGCAATGACCTGAACTCTTAATCTTCCCCCTGCATTAAAAACAAGACTTTCGATCGAAGCTTTTATCTGCGGAAGCAAAGCTCAAAGAGAAATTTTTTTATTATTTGTGTTGATCAGAAGTTGTTTTGTCATTAAATCATATAACAAATGTTATCATCTGTGGCTTGGCATAAGACAAGTAGAATGATGCGCGGTAGGGTGATATTTAGGCAATAGAGCTGCAAACCTCCCATGATGTGGCAACGTATATTTCCGTACGTACCGATACGGAAGCAAATGATGAACTGCAAAAGAGCTACTTAATGTAAAACTACATGTAGAGTGCATCGGTGAAAAGCCATTTATCAGGCAGATACTAGAACTGCAGATACAAAAAAGACAGAAGCTATAATAAATCAATACGATGAGAAACATACTGTATTAGATAAATAATCAAATCCAAATTGAAAAGCACATACATCGTTGGAAAGAGAAGCTGTACGAAAAACCTTACCACAGCTGTGAGTGGAGAAACAAACGCACACGAACAACCACGAAAGTTAGCGCATCACAACTGCAAGATCACACAGGTGTCGAATAAAACCTGAGACGTTTCTCGCACATTCTCAAACACGGCTTTTTGTTAAAGCAACACTTAAGAAACATCTTATTAAAGAAAGAAAAAAGAACGACATGCGAAGGTCCTAAATAAGAAAAGTGACGATTAAAAAAATCACCAAAACAGAGAAGACGAGAAGAGCGACAAGGACTGAAGTTGCGGGAAAATGTTTGGACAAAAACCATGTCATTACACTTGCAAAGCAATTAAACATATCAAACACCATGTCATTACACTTGCAAAGCAGATAAACATATCAAACATGCACCCAAACTATCAAACAAACTAACAGGCAAGCAACCAACCAAACACGCACGCACTCACACACATAAACACACAGAAGCTCACTCACAAAATCACATACAGCACGCACCCACGCACACAACACACATACAGCACGCACCCACGCACTCAACACACATACAGCTCTCACTCACGCACACAACACACATGCAAACGTGCTCGCGCAAGCACGGATGCACACACGCACAAACCCAAACGTATACACTGACACGCGCAAACACACACGCTCGCGCGCGAGCACACACACATGCATATACACACACATGCGCGCCCGCACACACACACACACACACACACACACGCACACTTGCACACACACACAGACACTTGCGCGCACACACACACACACACACACACATACACAGACACTTGCACACACACACACACACACACGCAGTTTCACACATACGGGGTGAAATGATTTAACAGACTGCACAAAAACCCAGTCTTGCAAGATCCAGCCTTCGAGCAGTAAGGACATCATAGAACGCTTGTCCCCAGTATTTTGTGGGAAGAGTCGTAAGAAAAGTAATGGGACACCACGCACTTCACACAACTCTACGCCTCATATTCCAACAGCCAGTCAAAATGTTAAAAAAGGTAAAGATAATGATGGAATCTTATATGGCGACTTATTCATGTCTTGGTCTATAACCGCTTTACACTTGACCCCAGATCACAAGATGATTCATACATAAAGAGCTGGGGTGGGTGGGAGGTGGGGTGGTGGTGAAACAGAGAAAGAGAGAGAAGAGAAAATAAGAGAATGAGGGAGAATAAGAAAGAGAAGAAGAGAAAATATTGAAAGAAACCGAGAGAGAGAGAGAGAGAGAGAGAGAGAGAGAGACAGACAGACAGACAGACAGAGACAGATATATATATATATATATATATATATATATATATATATACATATATATATAATAAGAGAGAGATGATAAGAGAGAGAGAGGATGATAAGAGAGACGCTGAACTGTGAGAAGGGATGTGGTAAATAAATGGAATCTACAGAAACATTTTCCCACAGTATCTGCAGCCTAATACTGAAGCGCATAGTCAAGACAACAAAAACAAAAAGAACAACAATGAAAAAAAATGGCGACAGCAACTAAGCAAGCGACAAAAACAGGAGGATGTCGTGAGCCCACTGCCATTCTGTGACACGATACGGCGCTGCGAATTTCACACAACTGCACACATCTCTTTGAAACGCACAGTCCAAACTGTAGAAACACAGGATGACAAAGCATTAACACAGAGACTTGATCCAGCTTCTGCCTTCATCAGGCAGTGTTGATGGAGGATAAAGAGGGACGAGGCTGGAGGAAGTATTGGAGTAGAAAAAAGAGTGAGCTAGAAGAAGCTATTAACGTCTCCTATCTGAACATTCCAGTATGAAACATATCGTTCACATACAAGACGGCAAGCGAGCTAAAGGGAGAGGAGTGCAGTACCTATATGTATCCATCATGCGACTGTGGAGGTAGGAGTGAGGAGGGGAGTGCAGTACCTATATGTATCCATCATGCGACTGTGGAGGTAGGAGTGAGGAGAGGAGTGCAGTACCTATATGTATCCATCATGCGACTGTGGAGGTAGGAGTGAGGAGGGAGGCTGTGGTCGGGTGGAAAAAAGATAACCACAAACTATACACCCCCACCATCTCCTCATTAAGAGAATGCAATCTGGACAAAGGATGACATAACAGACTTATATTGCAATCCGACTCCAGCCTGCTATACGTGGTGGTGGAAGATGGGTAGGGAAGGAAGTTGAAGAGAGGACAAGACTCCCCCCAAAATCAACTTCAGATAACTGTTCATTGCCTGCACATATTTTACACACCTGAACACCCCTTTGTGAAACACCCACTCCAGACATGAGAATCAAGAGCGAGAGAAGCAGAACAGGTGAAAGAGCAAAAGAGGTAGGACTTGTGATATCAAGATCCTATTATCCATCATGTAATCCCGTTGGATGACGACGGAGATTAGCGTGGGGTGGGCTGGGAATAGGGGGTCACGAACGTCACACACGGAGCATCCTCTCGTAGAGCACACTATCCAGGCATATGACGACAAAAGCAAGAGAGGCAGAACTTAGAGATGTCCAGGTTCTATCTTCGATACGTGATCTTGTGGGAGTGGAGCACACAGTCCGCAGAGAAAAAGGAAAAAAACAAACACAAGAGAGGCAGAACTTAGAGATGTTCAGGTTCTATCTTCGATACGTGATCTTGTGGGAGTGGAGCACACAGTCCACAGAGAAAAAGGAAAAAAAAACAAGAGAGGAAGAAGTTAGAGATGTTCAGGTTCTTCCTCAGACATGTCTTCTTATGGAAGTGAAACACACAGTCCACACACAAGAAAACGAAAGCAAGAGAGGAAGAACTTGAGAGACGTCCAGTTCCTACCGTCACAATGTGATCCGTTCGGAATGAAATATACAGTCCTGATACAAAAACAAAAAAGCGAGTGAGTGAGGCAATACTAGTAATGTCCAATTTCTACCTCCATGATGTGATCCTGTGGGAATGAAACACACAGTCCTGATACAAAAACAAAAGCGAGAGCGGCAATAGGAGTAATGTCCAGTTCCTGTCTCCACCATTTGACCCTGTGGAATGAAACACGCAGTCCACACACAAGAAGACAAAAGCGAGAGAGTCAGGACGCCTGGTGTCCAGTTCCTACCTCCATCATGTGGTCGTGGGCCCGGTTTGCAGGCAGAACATAGGTGGTGCGTGCCGACACGGTCGTCTGGACCACTTTCACAACCCGCGGGCCACTGGGCGGAAGTTGTGGCGTGTAACCTGCGCTTGGGTCCTGGCAGCTTCCGGCTGTTTGCATGGGCTGAGCAGGGCCGGGAGTGCTGGACAGGTGGAGGTCTCCGAGTCACTTCGACTCCCGCGTCTGTCGTCCGTCTTCAGACCAGCAGGACAATCCGCACTTGCAAGAAGGAAAACTGCCCGGAGATGGGAAGTCGGTGCGACGTCAGCTCAGGGAGAAGGTGGTGCCAGCAAATATCCCCGACCCCGAATGCCGCAGATTGTGATGAGTCGAATTCCGCACTTTGCAGATCCTCAGCCGAAGGTCCAAGGACACACTGGAGTCGGGCTGGTAGTCCAGATTTCAGTGGAAGTCTTTGGCCAGACACTGGGATGCAAGCTCTATGGCGACCTGGAAAGAGGAGTGGTACTACGTGAGCGTCGCTGTCAGGTAGCGGCTACTGCACCTCAGGTCTCAGTAATGCCCAGGCTCGACGTGGTCAACCACTCATTACTCGCTCGCCCTCTCTCCCACCCATTCTGCCTCTCCCCCTCCCCTTCGCCGCCCCTCCACCACGCCCCTCCCCCAGTCTCCTCCCTGTTTGCCTTCTCTCGCTCTCTTCACTCTGATCAATTTCCCTCTGTCGTCGCTATTTTGGCTCGTGATGTTTTCACGTGTGATTATATGCGTTCTCAAAAGCTCGAAGGAAAGTATAACCCACCAATGTATTGCGAACGGAGCCAATGCCCGTCCTATGTAATATCTGATGGAACATTGATATGCCTATCCCATCATTCGTGGGTGAAAGACCGAGAGGTCAAGTCTTTGGGCTATGAACTTGCTACTGAGGGTTCAATTCCTGGTCTCGCCATATGCTTACGAAGCGCAGCAACGCAGTAAAAAAGAAGGTATTTTCTTACACTTCCATCAACTTGGGACTTTGTAATTATGGAAACTGTCGTTGTCGTCATCGTCAATAGCAAAGTTAAAAAAAACACGAGCAAACATTATTGCAAAACAAGATGCTACAATGATGCATTAATCAATTGTAGATATACTTTTCTCCGTCATAATTATCATCGCAAGAACATGTCCACAAAGAGGAGATAAAGACTAATATTAAAGGGTTAATTATTAGGAGATATTAATCAACACCTGCATGAAATAAATGATAAATCTAAAGTGTAATTAAAACGCCACTGAAGCAGTCTTTAACTAGATCTGCATCTGTCTTTTGCTGAATATTCAGAACGACGAATGCACACACCTTCGTTTCCGTGCCGAAGCTTTGTCACAATACCCACACGTGTCTAGGTATCACACATTACATGACACCGCGCTGATAGCAAGCGCTTGGCGAGAGGCGAGTACACTGGAACAATTTGATTTGAAACAACTATTATGTGCAGGAGCACACCATACCAGACGCAACATATTAATTTTTTCATCCTGTCCCTGTAATATCTCATTTCACCGTTGCTGACCTGTTTCCATATTCTTTCGTTGCTGTTTAGTGAACAGTGCGAATAAAATTGTTACGTTTTCTATTGTAACGTCACCAGTGTCACCATGTCAAATGTTCTGGTTCAACACTTTTCCCCGCAAGCGGTAGAACACAACACACACAACCTGATCGGATTTTAACACACTATTGCAGTGAAGCAACTAAAAGGAGGTAGGTGACAGGTTTCGGCGGAAGTTTGAACTGTCTGAATTGCCACTGAGTATGGGTGAGAAGGGACTACAGTTCTTTCAGCCGTAAAGAATACGCACATTATATGAGAATACAAATAATTTGTTGTCCCTAGAAATAGAGTTATGCCCATCATTAATAGAGGAGCACTTTACAACTCTTCTCTTGTTACTATAAGAGCGACTGTATGAAGTCGGTTGATGTGATGAAGGTATTAATCTCACACTCTTTATTTTTAGGGTTCTTCTGCGAGGATAATATTGAATCCGACATACTACACCCCGGAACGATGATACCATCATACTACCCATTCCGCTTTGCAAAAGAATAGATCTCAGGACTAATAAACATTTTATTGTCTTGTGTTTGTTCGTGTTATTGTGAGAGCAAACGTGATAAAATGGATAATTAATCGTTAGATACTGAGAGAAAATAAAGTTTTTCAGTAAAACTTTTTGCCAGCATGTGGCAAAGATAAACACATACAGATCTACACGTGCATGTATATGCGCGAGAGTTATATTGAATATAAGTGTATGGATGTATGCTTGGTATTTTAAATATTTGCGTCCGATTACATTTTCATGCGTGTGCGCATGTTCGCACACATTAAAGTACACTTATGTTTTGTGTGTGTGTTTGTGTGTGTGTGTGTGTGTGTGTGTGTGCGCGCGCGTGTGTGTGGGCGTGCGGGCGTACGTACATGTATGTGTTAGTATGTACAAGTCTGTATGTGTACTTAAATGTCGATCACGACATATTTTTTCAGGACTAGATACCAGGCATGCAGAGGCTAAATAATTTTTTTGCGGCCCTGCTCCCATCCTGGCATGTTTATCTACTTGGGTTACTTGTCTATGCATGCGCAAGCGCGCGCGTGCACCCTGAGTGGGTATGTGTGTGTCTGTGCACAAAATGTGTCTTTGTGTATTGGGTGCAGACTGCCAAGGACAAGATTATTATAGCAATGCAAACAAACTGACTCATGAACATGCACAATCAGGTAAGCACACTCGCTGACGCACTATTATGTTTGACATGTAATGTGTACACATAATCTTTCTGACAGGCTTCTGCACAAACACACGCACGAGAGGCATCATGATATTACCAATGAATTATTTATATTATCTACACTCCTCCCTGATTAATATATACTCATTGCTTTTATCAGATGATGAAGGAGGGGATTTTCAATAAAATGTTACAGAGACATATGTAGACAATCTCACAATGATGTAAAATCTCTCTCTCTCTCTCTCTCTCTCTCTCTCTCTCTCTCTCTCTCTCTCTCTCTCCGTTTGCATATGTGTGTACATAAGTGTCTGCGCGCGCGCGTGCATGTGCGCGCACGCGCTTGTTTTTGTGTGTGTTTGTTTGTGCGCGCGCGAGTACGTACGTGCATTTGCGCGCGCGTGTGTGTGTGTTCGCGAGTGCGCGAGAGCGAAAGTGCGCGCGATTGTGTTTTAGTTCGTCCATAATAATATTTTTAATATATTTTCTGTTTCGTTTTTCAGCCTGTGACTGCATGTGTGTCAGCGTGTGTGCGTGCATGTGTGTGTGTGTGTGTGTGTGTGTGTGTGTGTGTGTGTGTGCATGTGTGTGTGTGTGTATGTGTATGTGTGTGTGTGAGTGTGTGTGTGTGTGTGTGTGTGTATGTGTGAGTATGTGTGTGCGTGTGTGTGTGTGAGTATGTGTGTGCGTGTGTGTGTGTGTGTGTGTGTGTGTAAGTATGTGTGTGCGTGTGAGACTCTCTCTCTCTCTCTCTCTCTCTCTCTCTCTCTCTCTCTCTCTCTCTCTTTAACACACACAGACACACACACACACACACACACACACACACACACACGCACGCGCGCACTCTCTCTCTCTCTCTCTCTCTCTCTCTCTCTCTCTCTCTCACACACACACACACACACACACACACACACATTAGTTTTCTGTTGTTTTAGTTGTCCATACAAACTGCAATGATTTTCTTCATGCGAATTGCATTAATTAACAAAAATCATCACCTCTCAACATAATAGACGAATATAAAGTGTCACATTGTAGCAATTTTATCTAGTTTCATTTATCTGTGCCAAACTGTGTTTTCTTACATATATCAGTATGTATTCGAATACCCGTGTTTATAATGTCTTTACGGCTGTGATAAATTCCACGGTTTTGTTTTCTATCCAAAAGCAAACACTCATTTAATATTGCAGATCAACACGAGCTTCCTGTGGCAATCGTTAAACTGATTTTGAATTATTAAAAAACTGTTCATAAATCATATTTACAATACAAGAACCATGCCATACTTACTTTCACGTCACAGATGGAGCAGAAAGACGACTCGGGTTCGGCTTTGTTTCACTTCCGCAAAATGCACTTTGCTGACTGTGGATACTATTATGGCGAAGTGTAAACTTTTTCATCTACTCGCAGTCAGCCTTGAATACGTGGTAATCTTACTGAAACAGTCTGGAACAGGTGTTACTTTTCCAAGTGGATCCGGCTCAAAGTTGACACTCACAAGGATTTTTCTGTTTGTGAAACAGCCGGTTTTCTCTGGGGCGATGTAACCCTGATTACGTCAGCCACACATACAGGAAGCACAATGACATCGACACAGTTTGGGAAAGCTACAGGATCGCTATCCGATTACCAGATCACTTCAGCGTGTCATTTCAATTAGAGCTTCAATAACTTTCCGCAGCTGTTGTGCACTGCTTGCAGATTACCTTCCGAATGCGCACTCTTGTTGCATCATTCCCCGATGGAGTGACATGCAGAGTTATGGAACAAATCTGAACCGAAAATTCAGACGCTGTTTTGAGTCGTTCTTTTGAATAAGCTCTTTGCTTTAATTCAGCGCTCCTTTGCAAGTTCACTGCACGCCCAAGATGAGTATATCCTCTTCATGTACGCTTCACTTAATTCTCCAGTGCTTTTTATCGGAAGAAGCAGTAAAGACGTCTGTTACACCATATATTCTGCAGGGTAACGTTGAAATTCCTCTCGGAAAAAGTTTTCATCACATAAATATTTTTAAAATTTTCCACACGTGCACTTTACACCCTGAATGAAATAAAGGACTTTTTCATCAATAAAATTAATTTCCATTTAGAAATATTGTGCAGACTTCTCGTTAGACCTCAGTTGTAGTTATTCGCAGATTTCCGCTTCTTGCTCCAGGCGTAAAGTAAAGACGGAGAACCATCCAGGACCGCAGATCCAAGAAGTTGAGTTTACAAGATTATGCAGCTCATTACATGACGTATTTTGACAATGAACTCGTAGAACCACACAGAATCGCAGTCCGCAGACACAAATGTAGCAAACTTCAACAGCTCTTCACATTAGTCAAGATGAGTTTGCTAAATTCACCTTGCAATGCAAAAAATAATGTTTTGACTTGTTCAATTAGCCTCGGGAATTCCACGACGCTTTAGAAGTATTTCAGCTTTTGATATGGTCGAGATGAACAGCCCACTAAATCTTGCAAGTGGTTTCTGTGGGAGTCACAAACTTCGATTGTTCCAGACGCCACGCCAGCTGCAAGGGATCGCTCATAAACCTTCGCTTATCTCCTCTGCATCTGGGGAACGATGAGATCCATTCAAGGTGCACTTCAGGTTGCATCGGCAGCACCTGTCACACTCTTCCTCCGTCGCCGTAGTTCTCTCGCCAACGTAGTCAAGAGGCCGGTTGTTTGAGGATGAGCACAGAGCGCAGAAAGAGAGCGGCAAACCACAAGACTGCCGCAGCAGGGGAGCGAGAGATCTGGAGAGCTCGAGAGGACCACCACTTGTTGACAAAGAGACGCCCTGAATCAAACGGGGCGTTGCTTGGTGCCTGTAGCAGCTCAAGAACCGCTTCAGCTTCTCTCCGCCTGATCCGCCTCTCTGAAGCTTCCACAATCGCCCTGTCTGCCCCCGACCTGTCAGGAATCCTTTCTGCTTTGAGCCAGCTCCGGATCACGACCAAAGCCTTCGCCACGAAACGCGACACGACCCGAGGCGAGCAGAGATGAAGCCGCGGAAGATCTTCGTCGTCAGTGTCTCCCATGCACATGGAGATTTAGCGAATGACTTCCCGCTCTTCCCTCGCCAAGGAAGTGCTTTTTTCCTCCTGAGCTGAGGCAGTGGGAGAGGAGGCCAGGGCAGGAGAAGAAAACGGAGTGTGAGCAGAGTAGTGGATGAGGGTGGGGGCTTGGGGCAGGAGTGTGGGGGTGGGGGTGCGGGCAGGAGGAGGTGGTGGGAGGAAGGAAAGGAGGGAGGCAGAGAGGGGAAGGAGGGGCGGGGAAGAGGACTGCAATTTTCTACGCCCCACCCGCCCATGTCGCTGGCATCGCTAGTCAACCCCCCTACCCTCTACCCCCACCCCTACCACCCACCTCTGTGATGCCCCTCCCCCCTCCTCCCTGATTGCAGCCCCCCCCCCCTATTTTTTCTACCCTACCTCCCGTCCCCTTTTTACTCTCCCGAACCTTCACATCCCCACCCATGTCTCAACCCCCTACCTTAGTTGCCCTCTGCATAGCCTCTCTCCTACTCCATCTCAACCGTCGCTACCCCCACCACCCCCAAACCAGAACCTCCTCCACCCTCCCCCTCCCCCACCCCCAGTCTTCCTCGTTGCTAGTGGCAGTGGATGGGCGGACAGGCAGTCGATGGGTAATTGCAGGCTGGGTGTGTGCAGCAGTCGAATTGCTCGTTGCTATGACGACCACGATTTTCTTCTCTCTGTGCGGGGCTGGAGGGAGGAGAGAACTTCGAAAAGACAAGCCGTAGAGATGGAAATGGATGGAAGGATTTGGGAGAAGGGATGGGATGGGTGGGGTGGGAAAGGGTGGAGGTGACAAATTCGGGGTGGATAGAGTCAGGGTGAACAAAGGCCGAGTTTTGTAGGTAGAGGTAGGGGTTGGGATTGAGAGGGCTGGGGTTCAAAACCTTTCTATCCATATTTTGTGACAGTGCGTGAGAAACAAAGCCAAAATAGAAGAAAAAAAAACATTTTTCGAGAAAACGCTGAGGGAAATCGTCAGCGCAGCATGTCACATATACATTTTCCTGAGCTTTACATCATTAAAAAATCAAATAATTCTTCTGGGAACATTCTGTTTTTTCTGGAATAGGCATAAACGAGTAAATACCACTGTGGTTAAACGTTTCATGTTGTCATTTTTAGTTCTTTACCCTTGTTTTCCAATGCACGATCACATTTGCAAGAGCAGTTAGTTATTTAATGTGTTGACGAGTTTTATCGAAAACATGACTCGCCCATTGGTATGGGAAATGACCTAAGATCAAAGCTTTGAATAGAATATATGGCTGCAGCCAATAGATGCTTTTCTCAGCAGCCGAAGTTGTGTGTGTGTGTGTGTGTGTGTGTGTGTGTGTGTGTGTGTGTGTGCGAGCGCGTGTGCGTGTGCGTGTGTGTGTGTGTGTGCGTGCGTGCGTGCGTGTGGGTGTATACATATGTGTGTTTGCGTGTGTCTGTTTTTTTCTTTCTTTCCGATAGCTGTTGTTATTTGGATGTTTGAAATAGAATGACTGTTGCCGAGGTTTTTGAAAGGCTATCTGGGTTTCTTTTTAGCGGCGCATACGTTTTCTTAGATAAAAGTGAACAGAAAACTGGCTCTGCATGGCAAAACAGTTTGCATCAACGAGCATGATTTAGTTTTCACTTGAAATCAAGTCATGCATAAGTTACCCTAACAGAAAATGTTATCTGCATAATGTATGTTTTTCCTGTAATTTCCAAGGATATGCAATTGCTTTGAATAAACTTGAACAGCTTCCTTGTATATTCAACGGCTTTTCGATGATTCTACAGAATAAATCAATAGTTTTATCTGCTGGGGGAGCAGCCTGAAAGTTTGACCCATGTTTCGTCTGTGAAGCACGAGAAATAAAAGGGCTGACCATTAAGTCACATCATTTCCTTGCTTCGTCCAAAACACTAAAGTCCGTTCTTGGCATAAATGAGGAGATGATGAAAATAGAGATGAGTGGACAAGTACCGCCCATCAGCCTTTGTTGGCTATGTAGGGCCACTGACAACGAAAATCAGTACAGATGGTTAGAGTAAGTGCAAACTGGCAACATCTCGATTTTCCTTATTATTCGCCTCTTCCAAAAGGCCGGGGAGGCGTTGACGTCACTTCCGGACGGGTCAAGCAAAGAGTCACAAGAGTTGCCATCTTTGCAGATTAAGAATTGGAATGTATATAGTAGAAGACGTATGTGTCCGTACGTTTTAAGGAATAAAGATCGGTCGATGATGGTCATCAAACCATTGAGATAGTTTGACAACCACTCGAAATAATCGAGAGTATTGATGATGGATAAGTTTTACTTTTATAATTTATAAACAGACCCGAAAATGATTTGTAAACAAATCACACTGATTGAGGGGAGTGTCCCGACGCCGTAGCTGGTAGACGTGCACAGTCTAAGTGTGATGAATGACGAAACCTGTCCGCGACTGGAGTCACAGCAATGTTCTTCAATCAGCGGAACCTGTACGCGATAGCATTTGCTTCGCCGATATAAGCATTCCAGTTCGTATCCTCCAAAGATGGTGGATCTCCCGTTGCTGCCACTATATTTAGATTAACCCCGCTGAACCCGTCTCCAGCCATCACGTAGGGAGAAGCGGTGGGTCTATTAACCCCACGCAGCACTGCCCACCGCGCGCATCGCCAGCCAATCGGCGCGCGTGTACTTGTCTTGCAGTTTATCGCCAGCCAATCGGTGCGCAAGTACCTGTCATGCAGTTCCCACTTGGTGTTGCTGGGCAGCCTTTTTTGAAACAAGGAGACTCCTGTTGAGAAATAAGCAGTGCTTACACTCCAGGGAGAGAAAAAAACAAACAACCAACCATTGCTATGGTCAAAACGTGTGCATGGGGTGTGGTGTGTGTGTGTGTGTGTGTGTGTGTGTGTGTGTGTGTGTGTGTGTGTGTGTGTGTGTGTGTGTGTGTGTGTGTGTGTGTGTAGGATGGGCAACTGATAGTTTTCAGCCGTTTTCAATACCTCAGTACAGCACTGTTTGTGTCAGATTCGGCTGTGGGCTGCGCGATGCGAGGGGTTGATTTTTACCCTGACGTCACCACAGGTGTTCAACGAAGACCAGCGTGAAAGGATGTGAAGGCTCGTTCTAATTAGCTCATTATTACGCCTGCTTCGGCATTGTTTCGAATTCCCGCATGGAATTTTGAACTTGCTGCAAGCGCCCTCGGTTCGACATCGAGGTCCGTGGCCATGCGCTTCGTTGTCCAGTGACGCCTTTGTCGTTGTGGCCGATGTCACGTCATGACTGGCTGGTCAAACGGATATTTTGCGCGCAGATGTTTGATTTTTCATGCAGTAATATGTGGTGGAGCCAAGGTGACGTTGTGTCTGGTTGGCGATGCAGGCTCCTGGTCCGTTGATGTACACGACAGGGAGGAGGCAAACCCGTGGCGATTCGAGTTTTCTTTATTATACGTGGATGACAGTGGTCTCCCAAGAGACTGGTGGTGGTCGTCTCCCCGGGTCTGCCGACAGTCCCTTCTTATCAAAGAAATGCGCGGACGCCAGGGGAGCCAGGCTTGGGGTCGCATAGATCAAAAAACCATGTTTGCCATCGCTTCCTTCAGTTTGCAAGCAAAACACTCATTTTAAAGAATTACTTACACAGAAACTAAGAGACCGTAGCAAAAGAACAGAGTTGATTTCTCATAGCTATATGTAGAGTGCACCAAAAGTTCATTTCAATCGCCACATTATTCAAATCGACATGAAGTCGAAGGAGCGATGGAAATGCCGAGTTTCGACCATGTGGCTACATGATGCAGTTGTCATATCCTAGACCGTACAGTATCCTAAAACGTAGAGCATGACCTACTTGCATATTATTAACATGACGTGTTCACCCGCCAAATCTTGTGATTGGACAATGCCCCGCAGAGATGACTTTCCCCCGCCTACTCTTGTTATCTTAATTGTGATTAGCTGGTTGTAACCGTGAGCGTTTTATGAAATCTCGGACCCAAAGATTTTTGTCTTTGCTGCGTGTGATTACACAAACATTTCTAGAGGAAAGTACCATTTGATCGGGTAATAAGGTGAAAGAAAACGATGAAAACTCACATTTCGTCATGTTAATAATATGCAAGTAGGTCACGCTCTACGTTTTAGCATACTCTACAGGCGTCGACAGACGTACCGTTTGTCCCACGATTTTGCTGCCGATCCGGTCAAGAATCGGAAC
Organism: Theodoxus fluviatilis; assembly: GCA_034096865.1. Lineage (NCBI taxonomy): Eukaryota > Metazoa > Mollusca > Gastropoda > Cycloneritida > Neritidae > Theodoxus > Theodoxus fluviatilis. The sequence goes on from JAWQFJ010010738.1 coordinate 77,733, forward strand.
GGTTGACTCATTTGCATACAATCCGATCTCATTCTTGTCAGTAGGGCAGGCTCTATTCTCCGACCCGGTCCAGACCAATTTCAATGCCGGGCGACGCGAGAACGAGGCGTGGAGCCTCGTTGTCGCGTTCTGGCGACTATTTGCAAAATTAAATGGCGGACCTGTCTACGGTTCGCACAGAAAACGCTGTATTTGGGGATACTAGGAACCCATCCAAAGAAAATGTAAGCAATGAACAGCATTATTTATCAAAGCTGTATGTTGAATGCATCAATAGGTCGTGTAAGCTCCTACATTTTAAAAATGGAAATGCAGGTCGGCGCATCTACACGCCGAAGCATCTGTTGCCACGGCTCGACTGCTTATCGTTGCGTGTGGCTATCAACCCGATTTTTACACGCACGGTCAGACCGGATCGGCAGCAAAATCGACGCCTTACGGTCTAGGATTTGACACTACCTCGTTTATCATGTAGCTCAGTGATGTGAAAGTGGCGTATGCAGATCACTCCAGTCACTAGCGGCGTTATTCTACGCAACAGTCCTCGGGTACGAGATGACGTGAGTCCAGGGTGGCTTTCTTCGCATCGGGCACTTCGCTCGATTAGAACAGGACTTGAAGATCTGCCACAGTTTTCCATGTGACAGCTGACACTAGCCAGAGCCCGAGGTCAAAAAGTATTCGGGGCCTGGCCAGCAGCTTGACCCTGGTCAGTTGTGATTGTTACTGTTGTAACTGTTGCATGAACGATCAAAATCTTTTGTGAAAAGTCTTTTGAAGTACGACGCAAGCGGAAAGTTGTCGAAAGAGAATTTATGTCGACTGCAATCAAAGACCTTTTTCTATACCAGATTCGTGTTTGTTTTTTCTCGTTTTCTCAATTACATAGTGTTTGATAAGAAGTTAGCATACTTATCCTATCACACATATACACCTAAGCGTAATATCGCAAGCATTACGACATGCATGCGTAGTTGCATGCTTAAAACACGTACAGAAATACTTCCAGGTGCACATGCATGCATGCACACACACACACACACACACACACACACACACACACACACACACACTACCCAAGTGCTTGTAAAAATACATTAGCACACACGAGCGGAGGTGGGCATATGCACGCACACGCACATTCGCACTGTCAGACACGCTATTTTTCATGCATTTCAGATGTACAGGAAGGAACTCTTACGCCGACGGCTAGCATCTGGTTTGTTTTTGCAGTGCATGCTGCAACGCGAACCCATAAAAATCAAATGTTTATTTAAAACGTCACGATATTTTCAAAACGATGGTGGAGGAAATAGGACATGTTAGATGTGTGCAGGGTTATTGTCTGAAATCATGATAAATTCACATTTAAATCTAATTAAATTCTCTTTTCTCACTCAAGACTCCAACCGTGTATAGCAAAATTTAATTTAAAGTATTTGGCGTACAATGATTTTTTTTAAGTCTAAGTTTTTTTGCTTCATTATTTTGCCGACATTTGGAAAAGAAGCAAGAACTAAAGGTGTGCTACACTAGTCACAATAAGTTAAGGGTCACTCTTGAAATTTTATGAAATTACAATTTGTTGCAATGCTAACTGAAAAAAAGGAATTACCAGACAAAAGCTTGACAGTGGTTGTTTATGACATTATTCTGCAGTGTGAAGGAGCCTTTAGCGCGTTACCCTTTGTTGAAAAGGCGCTCACGTGTGGTACAACGAAGCTGTTTTTGGGAAAAAGAATGCAAATCACTGACCCGTTACATTTGTAACACATGGCTGTTGAAATAAAAAAACAAAATGCACGTGCCCGACCAATGTCCCATGAACAGTTGCGGTAGTTGGATAAAAAGGGAAACGAAAATGTTACCAAATCACTGCAGAGAAAGACATGGTCGCAAGAAGAAAGCTGACGACTGTTGATCGTGGCCGAGCCCTGGGTTGGGCCCAGGATGGTGTTTCTCAAAGAAAAGTTGCCAGACGGTTGAGAGTGAGTCGCTGAATGATGGAAAGAGAGAGAGAGAGAGAGAGAGAGAGAGAGAGAGAGAGAGAGCTACACATGATATGTTTTACTGTGACAACAGTAGATAAGAACCCTGCAAGAAGAATTTATCATTTCATGATGTTCGTTAACAAACATGACAGAGCTAAATTAAAATGCGTTTCAAATACGACCATGAGAAGATATTAACAGTGAAGATTGTCTATCAAACTGCTTTATAGTCATTATATCTACCTACTTAGGCAGTTCGTAAACTCCTTAATAATCTTTTTTTCGCTGGAGATCTGAGAAATTTATTATTTTAACATCTGTACATCTCTGAGCACATTGTTTTAATTGGTGAACAAATAATAAACAGTTGTTTTTCCGAACGGTTTACACAGCAACATTCTGAATGAAATACAAAACACAAGTATTGCGCGACTTGAATTCTAGAGAGGACACAGTCAGTGTGGTAGATACCGAAGATACAGAGTAGAAAGGGCAGTTTTTTTATTTATCACAGCCCTTTTCAAATACTAATTACAGTATTCGAGCCTCTGCATGTAGCAGCACTGCATAATTTTCGTCCCCAAGCGGAGTCGCATGTAAGTAAAGATAGGTAATGTGTAACAACAACAAACAACAACATCAATGACCTTCTCTTGGACATTTGGATCGAGGGATGGGGGGTGGGAGCATCCGCCCCACTACAAAGGGAGAGAGGGGCGGAGGGAATTGGTAGGCACTACTAACGCGGTAGAAGTGGTAGTGCCTTGATCTCAAGATCGACCGGGTCTGTTTTCCTTTCGGTGGACTCCGGAATGACTCTACCTCCCTGTTCTTGAGCGGCAGAGTGGAAGGCGGGCGGGACACTGGAACTCCAGCCTTGCTGGTGGGAATGGCGAAGCTCTGTGGCAAAGTTTCTCAGACTGCAGCTTCCTGGCGTCGCCTCTTAGTCTCCAAGTTGGTTGACGCTCTGAGAATCCAAGCGCGCCAATGGGAACGAGCTAGTGCCGCCTCCTGGAGTTCGTTGGGCTTCTGTTTGCATCATTTTAGCTTCTTCTTAATACAGTCTTTGTAGCGCTTGCTTGGTCGGCCTCGCTTTCTTCGTCCCTGCGTCGATACACCAATCATGACGAAAGATGATTTCAGTCCAACTAGTTTTATTCTTTTACGAACTTTCGAAGCTTGGTAGCTCCTTCGTCAGGTGATTGGCCAGACCGCCATTGGGGAACAGTTATATGCATTAAAGAACATTTTTGTTTTGTCAAGCGGTCACTCCCATTCTGATCACACGACCAGACCATCGCAGCTGAGACTTCATCAGCATTGCTTTGATAGGTATAGACTTATATGGTATACATGTAGGTACATACGCTGAATGAACGGCGTGGGAGATGGTGGAAAGGGACGGGTGGTGACAATGGGGGCCAGACCGGGTGTCATCTGGAAGAAGCTACACTGACGACTGAATAGGGTGGGATGGGTTGCGGGGTAGAAGCCACACGGGTAGCTCCACGCCTAGCCATGAATGGGGTGGAGTGGGATGAGTATCGTGAATGGTGGGTAACGTGAATGGTGGGTAACGTGAATGGTGGGTAAAGTGAGTGGTGGGTAACGTGAATGAATGGTGGGTAACGTGAATGGTGGGTAACGTGAATGGTGGGTAACGTGAATGGTGGGTAACGTGAATGGTGGGTAACGTGAATGGTGGGTAACGTGAGTGGTGCGTAACGTGAATGGTGGGTAACGTGAATGGTGGGTAACGTGAATGGTGGGTAACGTGAATGGTGGGTAACGTGAATGGTGAGTAACGTGAATGGTGGGTAACGTGAATGGTGGGTAACGTGAATGGTGGGTAACGTGAATGGTGGGTAACGTGAATGGTGGGTAACGTGAATGAATGGTGGGTAACGTGAATGGTGGGTAACGTGAATGGTGGGTAACGTGAATGGTGGGTAACGTGAATGGTGGGGTAACGTGATTGGTGGGTAACGTGAATGGTGGGTAACGTGAATGGTGGGTAACGTGAATGGTGGGTAACGTGAATGGTGGGTAACGTGAATGGTGGGTAACGTGAATGGTGAGTAACGTGAATGGTGGGTAACGTGAATGGTGGGTAACGTGAATGGTGGGTAACGTGAATGGTGGGTAACGTGAATGGTGGGTAACGTGAATGGTGGGTAACGTGAATGGTGAGTAACGTGAATGGTGGGTAACGTGAATGGTGGGTAACGTCAATGGTGGGTAACGTGAATGGTGGTTAACGTGAATGGTGGGTAACGTCAATGGTGGGTAACGTCAATGGTGGGTAACGTGAATGGTGGGTAACGTCAATGGTGGGTAACGTCAATGGTGGGTAACGTGAGAAAATCTACGGCAAAAGGCAGTTGAGCCGACAGGGACCATCTAGAATGGAAGGGGAAGGACTAATGAGGGAACAGATTGAATAGGATTGTCCTGGAGGATGCAGTGGAAGACAGGAGCGTGTAAAGGAGAGACAAACATACATATAGATTCTAGGCAAAGCACTATGCCTTCTTCACTCACTCATGCCCTTCCTGTCGTTCTTTCCTTGCTGTCGCCTTTTTCAGTCCACCCTCTCCTCATAACTTTATCCGACCCCACCCCACCCCATCCCACCCCATCTCCACTCCTCCCCACCCCATTGCCAACATCCTCTCCACCTCCCTTCAACATCCCACCCTCACTCCACCCCCACTCCACCCCCACTCCACCCCACTTCATCGCCAACTTCCTCTCCACCTCCCTTCAATCCCCCTCCCCCCCCTCCCCCCCCTCCACCCCATCCGCACTCCCACCCACCACAATCCCACTCCCCTTGCCAAGAAACCCTGTGGGGTGTAGCCTTACACACCCGCTAATTCTCGACCCGAGTGTCGGCGAACTCTATCCGTGATTTTCAACCCTTCCTTTGTGTCCCGTGCCCAGGCGACGTCGCTGCTCAGAGACGCCTGTCGCACCCCGTGATTCCCCTAATGCGAGGTGTTATTAATTTTGATTATGGCGGCGTCTCTTGCCTTTTTCCCCCGCCACTCGGCGTCCGCAGGGAGCCCCAGCCCGCCCTATCTCCCATCGCCGCATAAAAGAGCGGGAAATTATTCTCCTCAGCCGCCGCGCGCGGAAACTTAAGTGTTGTTTGAAACCTAATTAGACAATTATTACAACATCTTAACATCGGCCCGGCTCCAGTTTCACGGCCTGGAAGTATTTCCCCTGCATCTGCTAGTTGCTGACAGGAGTAAATACACGCCACGACGCCCAGGTGAATATTCTGTCTGTGGGGATGTGGTAATTAAGTCGACACAGCGTCTCAGAGCCTTGGGAAGTTGAAGTCCACCTGGCACTTCATCATGCACAGTGTTCAATCGGTGTCGTTTTGGAAAGCCACCCCTAAAAAAACGACCCCCATCTTCAAGGCATGTGAACATACAAAGAGTCGACAGTATGGTGGATGGGGAGGTGGATGGATGGATGGATGGATGGATGGATGGATGGATGGATGGATGGGTGGGTGGGTGGGTGGGTGGGTGGGTGGATGGATGGGTGGAAAGGTGAGTGGATGGATGGATAGATGGATGGATGGATGGATGAATGAATGGGTGGGTGGGAAGGTGAGTGGATGGATGGGTGGATGAGTGGGTGGATGGATATATGAAGTTGTATGGCCCATCAGCCTCTGTAGGCTATGTAAGGCCAGTGATCACACAAATTCATGAGCTGGCTGGAGTAAGAGCAACTGACAATCTCCCTAGTAATTCGCCATTTGCGAACCAGTTGAGGAGACACGGTATATCTGTTCTTACACCCAATCCACAGGGGGCTAGACGGGAATAACGTGGGAGGTACTGTTGACATATTCAATACAGGGGCGTCCAAGTAAAATTGAGGTTAAAGTACTAAAAATAAAAAAAAAAAATAATAAGCCGAAATATGCACAAAAAGTAATAGAGCTCTTTAATTTTGTTTCTTTTTCCCTGAAAGTTCGGTGCCTGTTGTTTGTTGTGCTTATGTTTTCTTTTGAATATGGAATTTTGACATACTGATGCATAGCCGTAATTAAGCCAGAAAATAGTCTTCAAAATTTTGAAAGGCAAAAAACTAAAAATAACGACTGAGAGATCATACACGTTTTAAATTAGTTTTAACATTATATTAGACTTCATGCTTTCTTGAATAATGTATATGTTTTGAATAATATGAAAATTTTACGAAGTAGTTTTTAACATCGTATTTAGGACTTAATAATCCTGTTCAGTTGGTCTTTTACCATTAAAAAATCGCATTAACACCCAACAAGTATCTGGCCAAACACAGCATTTGACAAAACATCTGCCTGCCTTCGTTAGTTGTGAAAGAGTTCGAGAGGGGTTGCTTATTTATTTATCAGCACGCTTCTGTTTTTCTTTGTATATTTGTAGTTGTGTAACTTAAAAGAAGATTATAATAATTAGTTTTATTTTGATGCCGCAAGACACATAGTTTTCAAGCAGAAGTGCTCAGCAAAGCGCCTTCATGTAGGCTACCTCATTGTTTTCGTCTGGCTCGTTTTCTTTGAGAAGAACGGTATTTCTACAAATACGTATTTGTTAGTTTCAAAACGGTTGTGCTTTCGACAAATTAAAAGAATTACATAAAAGTATATTTAAATATTTTTGTTTTCAAGTACGAGAAACTAATCGGTGTTGAGCGATTTCAGATGTTGTGATTCGAACATATCACAACGGAAAACTGGGAATTCATTAATCACGTCTTGGCCGATATTCATTTTGGTAATGACATACAACTATTACTACACATAATTTTAAACAGTTTTTCTTTCTTGAATGTTTGCAAGACACCTACATTTTATCTCGAAATACCCATCCTGAAATACGATCAACAAGCCGATTAATTTTCTTTTTCTTTTGTGAGTGTGCAGAGATTAACTGCTGGTATCGAAATGGTTTTTTCTTCGACACAGCCACAAACTTCGATTTTCTCTCTCCGTGACGTAGCGGCAGCACACTGACCCATCAGCTGGTCTCTGTCACCACACGCTGCTACACATCTGACCGCTGTCACTTCGCGCTTTTTCATTTGATAAACTCACACGTAGTGTACATCCACTTCTCTTGACGCGGCACCAACATTTTCACTCCCACGACACCGGGAGAAAATAAAACTCCACGCACTTCAGAACTAATAACACAGTAGCAACCGCCTCCCTCCTCCCTCTCTATCCTCAACCCCTACCCCCCCCCCCCTCTCAATCTCCACGCCCCCCCCCCCCCCCCCCCCCCCCTCCTCGACCTATTCAAACACACTGTAGTCACTTAAAGCCAGGCGTCATCGCTCATTATATTGCGTGTACACGTCGTCCGTGACGCGCCAAATGACGTCTTGTTTTGCCACCAGCGTCCCAGTCTCGCTGGCAGAGGGGGTGGTTGGGAAAATTGCGGGCGCCGTGGATGGTTTACAGTAATGGCAGCGTCAACACCGCGCATGAGGACAACAGCAGTCGTCCCGGTGGTCATTTGGGGAAGTTACGGCCTGGGAGGCGTTTCACCAAGCGACGACAGCACTGAGGGACCGTGGGAAGGAGGAAAGGCAGCCTGAGAGCGAGGCGAGTCTGAACTCGTCTTGGCCCTGCAGTGCTGGTCCACTTGGAGTTAAAGGATCTGACACACCCGGGTGGCACTACCCCTTTGTGACCACCGCACGGGACAGAAACGTGATCAAGGAATAACTGTTATATGTTTGCTCTCCTTACGGATGGGATACGAAGTCTTGGTTAAAAGACGTTGACAGTCGTCGTCATCGTTGTCGTTGTTATGTACTCCTCCTCCTCCTCCTCCTCCTCCTCCTCCTCCTCCTCCTCCTCCTCCTCCTCCTCCTCCTCCTCCTCCTCCTCCTCCTCCTCCTCCTCCTCCTCCTCCTCCTCCTCCTCCTCCTCCTCCTCCTCCTCCTCCTCCTCCTCTTCCTCCTCCTCCTCCTCCTCCTCCTCCTCCTCCTCCTCCCCTCTTCCTCCTCCTCCTCCTCCTCCACCTCCTCCTCCTCCTCCTCCTCCTCCTCCTCCTCCTCCTCCTCCTCCTCCTCCTCCTCCTCCTCCTCCTCCTCCTCCTCCTCCTCCCACTCCTCCTCCTCCTTCTCCTACTCCTCCTCCTCCTCCATTTTATACACCACCACTACCACCTGCAACATCAACAGCAACACCACCAAGTTCATAAGCGGCACCAGCAGTAATAACATTTGTGACGATGATGACGACGATTATGACGACAATGACGACGAGATGGGCAAAGTAAACGATGATGCCGTAGATACTAATAAGAAGGAGGTCTACACAGACAACACAGACGATATTGCTGATGACGAAAACCACACATTCAATATTGGTGGCTCCTTAGATACGCACGATCATTTCGTGCATGTCATGCGAGTACACGTGCAGTGACTTCCCCAACATTATGTGAAACCGAGTCACGTGACTGGCACAGTTCGCAATGAATGCGTAATAGACTTGACCCTTCGCATTACAGCATTGCGCCCAAAATAGGTCGTTCTGATACTAATTTTATCTCCACTTTTTACAGAAATCATTCAGAAGTCAAAACGTGTTTCCATTTCAACACAAACATTTTATTTTATCGAAAAAACTCTTGTTTATTGCCTCAACAAGAGTAAGTTTAGAGTTTTGTGCGAAATAGTCTTAGAACTACTTTAACGGCGTATGTCAGGGAGCAGATCGACTATCCCACAAGCCTCTCGTGTGACCTCCAGTTGCATATTTCGGACGAAAACCTTCCATCACATGATGTCAACTGGGCTAGAGACACTTTCGCCGGTAGGCGAAGTTTCTAGTGAACTAGAATGCTTCCTCACAACCTTACACTTCTTTCCTCTGCCATTCGTAAACAGGAAATGATTTCGGAAATCAAGACTATGCTTGATTTCCCCTTCATCTGCTCTCGAGATTTTCGCGATCAATCGCCTTAATTAGCCTACTCAGAGTGACAGGCCGCAAAATTCCACGAATTAATTCATTTTTCTCGCCAACTTTATCACTCCCCCCACCGCTTTCGGACAATAACAAATAAAAACCATTAGATTTTTGCATTGCACTAATGGTTTTAATGATTGGGTGTACTCTGGCGTGTTATATTTAACACACAACTCTAATCTAGTCTGTTATCTAGCATTGATTTATCTGAAATGTTTATTTCCGTTGATTGTCCAGGTTTCATGTCGGGAAAAAAAATCTACACTGCGTCGCTTCAGACGAAACAAAATGAACACAGTAAATGAATACGCGGACAGACATTACCGGAAATGACCTCCTATGAACCCTATAGCAGTGGACACAGCACATTAATTGTCTCTATCGGTCCGCATATCTCTCTAAGGGTGATGGTTACATTTGACACTTTGCAGATATGTCATTTCGTCTCGCCTGTCTCCGGCCCCCTATGCAATCAAGTTGCTCATAAGGCAGGCTGTAATTGTACCTGGACCATGTATTCGGTGGCAATACCCTCCATTCATCTTATCACATGTACCCTTGATTGTCATAACTAATTAACACGTGCTCCTGTCGCCAGTGTAGCGTGTCTATTAAGATCAATTGATTGTAGAGGAAACAGAGTAATGACCACTTGACCAAGGGAAAACCTGCGGCACTCACCTAGAAACCCTGTATTTTACATCAGTTACAGTGTATCGATGATTAACGTTTGACATTCGCTACAATGTTTGTTTGGGTGCGACCTTATGAGTTGAACACCCCTTGGATAGATCTATGCGCACACACGAAAACCCCCAACCTGTTCAGATTGTAAATTTCATGAAACTACGAACTGAGGGCCACCTGATTAAGTGCTTGATCATCTCAATGCCTTTTGTCGCGCGATCACATGTGTGTGTGTGTTTTGAATTGCTGTGGAGGGTCTTGACTTTGTATCCAACATGATAAATCACATCCCTTTGGAGTCGTATGACCTCCAACATGACAGGCAGGCGAGGGGGCCATTTTTCAAAAGTCATCAAGCGCGATATATGACTGAAAAGTGCAGGCAGACGCAAAGAAGTGGACAGAAACGTTTGTGACGAAGATATTCTTCAGAAAAACATTGCAGTCTCCGCATTGAAATGAAACGAAAAACCTCAACGCATAACTTTTCAGGATTTTTATTACTATCATGGCTAAGCACAAAAAGGAACGCTGTAGAATTGCATAGATTAATACTGACATTTTGTCATTTCTAACACATGGCAAACAGAAAACTAACGAAGAATTTATGTTTTGTTAATTTATTTTAAAAACATACTACCACGGTTTTGTGGGTATGTAATGCACACAACAGGATCCTTGTAAGAATGGACTCTGGGACAAAACGACAATGTCTTTACTGACATTTTGCTCGCTTTTCGCTCTTTGAAGGACAAGGGGAAGTAAGTTTATGATTCGCATGCCCGGCACTGCTACAGACAGTGTTAAAAAAGAAATCCAGAAAGCATTACCTTTACTAGCTTGCCTGAGTTTTTCTTGTTTATATGATGACTCATAAGACGAAAGAATGCAAACATTCGAGTACTTTTGTTAAAACAGTCCAACCATTTGTACTGTTGGTGTAAACACCGTTTAATGTTAAACTGCGGTGAGAAAAGCTACAACAAAAACGTTTAACAAAATTTCGAGAAAAAAAGAGGAAGAGAAAACAAGAATATTACCTTTTACGGCTGTCTTCTTCAAGTAATATTTCAGATATTATAATTGCGTGTGAGAAAACCCTACACTCACGAATACATAATATCCTTTTGTTTAGCAGTGCTGCATAAATCCGAGTATATTTATTGGTTTGAAAGCAGCACGGTGACAACAAAACACCCGCGGTGTTTTTGGTACATTTTGTCAAGGACTTTCGGAAAAGCTTCCAGAGACGGGCCACACTAGTGGACTCGTCCGAGGAGAGGGGTGTGGGAAAGACAGCAAAACTGGCGGTAAACACAAACTGGCGGGGCGCAACATCTGATTGGCTGCGTTTATACGAGTTGTTTTTTCTCTTTAGCTTTCGATTCGTCAGATTCTTTTGTCCTTGTATTTATGATACACTGCAAATTCACTGAGAATTAACCAACCAAGATCGCTTGCCAGTCAGATGCTGTTGCTTGCCAGCTTGTATGGCCCGCCAGCTTGGCCGTCTCTCCACAACCCTTTCCTCGGATGAGTCCAATAGTGTGGCCCGTTTATGGAAGCTTTTCAGGACTTTCATCAAACCGCGCTTGTTGACTAAAGGTGAGGTCGTCACACCTGCATGAAGCGAATCCATGAGGCCTGGGCGCTGGTATGGGCTTGAGTGGGAGCTGGGGACACTCAACACCTGGAAAATTGGACGATGACAGATAAACACAGCCAGAGTCTTTGACACTCTCCAGATCTGTGATCGAGTTGAGAGGCATCGTGTTGCTCGGATTGTCTGACCGTGTTGAGAGAGAGAGAGAGAGAGAGAGAGAGACAGAGAGAGAGAGAGAGAGAGAGAGATGCACTCTCATGCGCTTGCATACACGCTAACTTGTAGACCTTGACCACTAAGCGCACAAACCTATACGCGCGCGCACATATGCACACACACATATGCACATACGCACACACACACACACACACACATATGCACCCACGCACACACACACACGCACACACAAACGCACACATATACACATACATACACTCACACACACTCGCATATGCACACACATACACTCACACTCGCACACACTCACACACATACAACACACACACATACACACACACACACACACACTCACACACACACTCACACACACACACACACACACACACACACACACACACACACACACACACACACACACACTCACACACACACTGACAAACATACTTATACAACACACACATACACACACTCGCACACACACACAGACACACACTCGCACACACACACAGACACACACTCGCGCGCGCGCGCGCGCACACACACACACACGCAGTCCTGAGAAGTAACACGATGACAGGCAGCCCAACACCCAAGCTGCCACAAAGGAAGGAGGAAGCAGAAACGAGTTCACCTACATAGACACGCGCTGTTGGCATGCTCGCCTAGCGAACCGCGACTGTAAACTCTCGATTCAGCCTGTCGATTTGTGAAGGCGAATTACTTGGAAAAGCGAGACTTGAACTGGTCTTGCTGTAGCCTGCTCTCGTGATCTGTCTATCGTGTGAACTGTCCTCCCAAAATGAATAGCTCGGATACTTGTGGCATACCCTTTAAAATGATGCCAACAATGTTATGACATGTGCAGTGATTGCTGAGCTATGACAACTTGAATACGTATGTAAAAAAAAGCGCATTTCAAGGAGACAGCTTTTCAAGTTTGAGCTACATATTACCAAAGAACTTGAGACAATAAAAACCGCTGGCGCTGAACCTCCAGGTTTTGGCATTTAAGAAAAGATTGGGTTCGAACCCGCAACCTCTCGAGAAAAGAGGGGGAAAACACACATAAAAACACAACAAAACCACAACCTCTCGAAAAAAGAGAAGAAAAAAAAAGTTTCAGCGCAGAATCAAACCTGGTCATGCATGACCAAGAGTCGAACGCTCTACCAGCTGAGCCATTAGAGAATTGCAATGACGGAGTGTTTGTAAAGCATGTAAATCCATTTCTAAGCTATCGGCCCAGGAACAATCAACCATATATTTTAAACATGATGGATAGGTTCAGGAAGCTCCTATTATGACATGCTGAATTAACACTCACACAGTCACACAGAGGAGGAAGTGTATTATAGATGTTCAACCCAGACATGTGCATTCGTACTCATTCAGTGATTCACGCACACACCGTGTGTGGTTACCGTGGTTACGTTGTGTTTTCTTCGCGTAGACACTGATCTATATCTAAATACGTGGAGTAGATAGAAAAAAATGGCTAGCAAGAAAAAAGAGAGAAAGGCAAGGGCAAAAAACTTCAGTGAAACCGAAATGAGTGTGTTGGTCCTGAAATGCGCCGCTTACATAAAATCTAAGCGCAAGAAGGACTTGCCTGACGACGTCATTCTTTCGGTTGCTGTGCCTTTGAATAATTCTGGGTTCGACTGATTTCTTTATGGATCTCGTCGGTGATGGCCAAGATTTCCTTTCGATGGAATCAAATCTTTCTGAACACCTCTTCATCATTAAATACTTCTAACGGGTGCCTTCGGTCTCGGAATACTCGGTTTTTCCTTAACAGATTGTCATGAATTCGTTTCTTAAGCACAATCGCTGCCATCTTGCCTCTCTCGATAACCCCGGTTTATCTATTTATTTTGCCGACTTCGGGAGAATAGTTTAACACTCTGCTTTGACGCGAGTTTAGGGCTAAATCGCCGTCATGAATAGGAGAATTTAAACCGAAGTCAAGATAAATCGGGGATAGGAGATAAATCGAGTGTTAAAAAGATAAATTGCCGTCGTGAATACGGGCCAAGAACAATAAAAATACAGCCAGAGAACTACCAGAATCGGCGATAGGCCCTGGACGCCTAAGCAAGCCGAAGAATTCTATTCTATTCTATTCTATTCACCCTCCTTCAAAAATCTCCTCGCAAATGACGTCACATTATTCGACGTCAAATGATCACGTTACAGATTTTGCAAAATGGAGTCTGTTGAATCGTTTTCATTGAAACACCAAAATGTAAAAAAGTCACTTTCTTTTCAAACCTCGATTCTGAAAATTTGATAATATTGAATGGGACCTAACTTCCAGTCAGTGTGCAAAATCTCAAGGAAATCCGTCCAGTAGTTTTTGAGATATAAGCCGTGGAGACGGGACAGACACACACACACACAGACAGATAAAGTCTGTAGGACCTCCAGTAAACCTGGAGGGATAAGAAGCGCCAGCATAGTATCTTGTATAGTAAAAAAAGCAGGACGAGATTTTGCTTACGTCACAGGTATTTTTTACGTCGCAGTCACTCACGAGTAATTTTTGCTTACTTCCCTTTAGTTTGGTTGGATCAATCATTGTCACAAGTGTGTGTCATTATTAGGGCGTCGAGGTATAGCGCGTCGCTAATGCGTTTCATTTTCTCGTGCTGTCCGTGTTGTTTTTTCTCGTATCAGCCTTGGCGATAGGGAGATCGGGAAGTAATTTATAGAACTGGTTGTGTGCGCATGCAGTTTAGGCATTCCACAGTTATCTTTTGAAAAGAGACAGAATTAGGCCAAATAGTTCAGTGACATCGAAGAGATTTTTGGAGTGACGTCAAGGAGATTTTTGAGCAACGTCAGAGAGCAAAAGGAGGAGATTTGATACGGTTGTCCAATTGTGAACTCTCTCATTTTATTCGCCTTTTGAAAGCGTTTATAGCTTAAAGGTGGTAGTGTCTTTGGTGTCAGTGTAAGACTAGGTCCTGACGCCGGAGAAGGTTGTATCAACCCCATGGGAGTTGGAGTTGCGACGGTCGTCCCTTTCTCTTTGAAACTTCGCTTTTGGGACGGTAAACAATAAGAAGTCGGAAGTAAGTTCAACTGTTATCGTTATCCGTAACGTGCAAGTCTGATCTCTGCATTTAGAGAAAAATGGAGCCACGTAGTGAAATGTGCTAAACCGCTATGTTGCATGTAGTTGTGTTTGTGTGTAGTGATGCTTCGATGATGTTTTATCGTATGATGCATTATTTAAATAGATAATTTGGTGGTGGTTATTTGTTGTACCACCCATGGGGTTTCAATGTAAAACCACAGTAAGTTGGACGAAAGAGATAGTGAAATTGTAAAGGGTTGGGGGCGGGCAGTATCAAACGGGGAATGGAAGTATTGTCCGCCATGCTTCCATCTACATATTTGTCGCCAGGTTTCAAGGTTCGAGGGTCAAGTTTCAAGATTCAAGATTCAAGTTTCTACGTCCCGTCTGTCCACGGGTTCTACGTTTTCAAGATTCAACGTTGTCAAGATTCAGCGTCTTCAGGATTCAACGTCTGCAAGATTCAACGTCTACAGGTCATGTACCCTGGGATTATCGATCCCCCCTTTCCCTCCCCCAACCTTTAGTTGTGTGAGATTGAACATTTTCCACGTGGGACTTTCTGGGACGGGGTTGGGTGGAGGTGGGAGGTATTCGAGCTAGGCTTTGGCGTCCAGGACTAAACTCTCACTTCGCGTGTGAGAGGTCCAGGGTTCAACCCCTAGCACTACCAGGGGTGGCGTTTTATATTCATTGTTATTTAACATTAATCGTATCTGTGGTGTTGGGTTTTTCGTCTTGTCTGTCTTAATAAATGTCATTATTTTGAATAACAAATACTGTGTGCAGTGATTTTCTCTAGTTGTTGGTTCCCCTTTTTCCTTCATTTTCTCATTTATTGCCACGTGCTAATTTTCTTTAGCTGTGTGACAAAATCTCAGTCTATCTATGCCCAGATCACACAGCAGTTAGGTACACGCGCATGACAATCATGAGTAGACGTTGTGGCCTGTGTTGCGCTTTTCTTGGCAGTTTTAACACTAGAGAAGTCACCATTAGTTTATTGTCAGTTTGAGAGACTCACTGGCTCATAAAATCGGTAGTTAGAGCATAATCGCTCCAAGCATTGATTTCATGATCATCATGATCCAACCAAAAACAAGGGACGCAACTCACGCAAACCGTCGGCTAAATCTCGTCCTGTGTAAAATCGCGGAGTGGCGCTTCTTATTGTCTCAAGTTCTTTGATATTACATAACAATCTCCCACTTGTAATCAAGCTACGTGAATGGAATTTGGTCCAGAGATAATACTACATTCACATATCAACGTCCACTGTTTATATGAGAGCCCGCGGTGTAAAATAAAAAAGAGGTAAAGGTGTGATTTTATATAGCGACGTTCCACCATTGATCGATGCTCAAACCGCTTTACACTTTACCCCCCTGATCACTGGGCATCTTGATCAATCCTCACTGGTACCTCACAACAAACATAGTGAGAGACATTTAAGACGCACACAGTCAGGTACCAGCACCAACTCCGCTCCCTGGGGAGTATTCCAACCCGATGCTGGCGCTTGGCCGCATACAAGGGTTAATCGTACTACATATTGCCAACATTGCCCTCACAGGTACCCGGTTTTATTCCTGGGTGGGGAGAAGCAATGCGAGTTAAGCATCTTGCTCAAGGATGCAACTCTGGGAACCGCGCAGCTTCGAACGCCGTACCCACTGGCCGCAAACGACTGTAGGTCCAGCGCGCTAACCACTCGGCCACAGAGCCCCGCGGTTTGTAACCATACCGAATATTTGACCGATCTCTTCGCGAGTGCGACAGAAGCGACATGGTGATGAGGTGGGGTGTTGCGCAGTCAGACGGAATTTCCTCCACCCTGAAATTGTGGTGCCTATCTAAAGACGTGAAAATGTAATTATCCAGCGGTAGACTCGAAATCGGAAACCCTCGGAATATACAGAGGAATGGCATAGCTTCCTGAATCGAGTCAAAACTCAGAATCGCTGGAGTGATCTTCTGGGATGAATTTTCGGCCGTATCTCAATTTGAACAAAGTGTCCAAGCCACTCAATTTGGGAAGACCGGTCTCAAACAGCTTATATTGGCTAGCAGACCACATAGTTTCATTCATTCATTCATTCATTCATTCATTCATTCATTCATTCATTCATTCATTCATTCATTCATTCATTCATTCATTCATTCATTTGGTCGTTCGTTCGTTTATTTATACCTTCGTTCATTAATTCAGTCAGTCAGTTAGTCGTTCATTCGTTCATTTATCTATTCCTTCATTCATTAATTCATTCAGTCGTTCATTCGTTCATGTATCTATATCTTCATTCATCTATTCATTCATTCCTTCATTCATTTGACGGCATAGTCCTGACGGGAGGCAACAAGCTGTGTCAGACGAAAATAGCATGACCGTGGTCATCAGATGCTGACTCCATCACTCATGGTCTGTATTCTATCCTCCATTTCCCCCTCTTTTTCTTCTAGCCGCTCCACCCACCCACCCCAACCCGACCCCCCGACCCCCCGACCCCCGACCCCCCCGACCCCCCTGATCAGCCCCCCAATCACCCCCCCCCCCCCCCCCCCCCATCCCAGCTTCCCCTTGGAGAATTTACCTTTCATCCGTACGATTGCACTCACGATATAGCCACTGTAACAAAGTGGATCGCTTCAAATTCTTCAAAAACAGACTTTTGTTTACATCAACTCTCACTCACATTTATCGGTGGATTATTTATGTGTTTCTTACTTCTTTTATTTTTGTTTTCTTTGCAGGCGACATTGAACCATCTCTGTATTGCGGAACTCGGAGAATATGGGAAAGACGTGATTTTACAAATCTTATTTCCCAGTACCTTACAGGGTCTTTCAGCCACATCCGTCAAGGTCATCTCAAGATTTCAAAACAGTGGTGGGGCTTTTTAGAACTATTTTTAAAATCCTGAAGCTGGAACATTCATCCGAGTGCTGGGCTCCACAAACATACATGAATTAAATCTCGCTGAAGAAGAAAAGTAAACTTGAATGTGTTTATTAAAAAAACCAAAAACGGAATTTGACAACCACATTTCCTACCGCAGAGCCACAACCCTGTCGGGAATTATCAAAAATATTTTTTCGGAGCCTCGGGCTGGGATCGAAAACTCGACCTCACGGTTATTGCTGAGACGTTTCTATGCAAACCCTGAACTACAACGTGGAGAAGCGTAAAGCAGGCAGGGTAGGACACAAAAAGCTGGGAGAGGGGCGTTTCTGTGGGTGGGGCACGGGCAGAAAAAGACATGTATCAGGGAGGAGTAGTGTTTGGAGTTGAAGCTGGGCCGGAATTGTGTGGAAATGGAAGGGGAGAGGAGGATAGGGGAGGGAAGAAAGAGAGGGGAGAGGAGGGGAGGGGAGGGGTGGGAGGGGAGGGGAGGGGAGGGATGGGAAGGGAAGGGAAGGGAAGGGGAGCGGGAGGGGAGGGGAGGGGAGGGAGGGGAGGGGAGGGGGAGGGAGGGGAGGGGAGGGGAGGGCGAGGGGAGGATAGGGGAGGGAGAAGAGAGGGAGGGGAGGGGGGGAGGGGGGGGAGGAGGGAGGGGAGGGGAGGGGAGGGAGGGAAGGGGAGGGGAGGGAGGGGAGGGAGGGGAGGGGAGGGGAGGGGAGGGGAGGGAAGGGAAGGGAAGGGAAGGGAAGGAAGGGATGGAAGGGAAGGGAAGGGAAGGGGAGGGGAGAGTAGGGGAGGGGAGGGGAGGTGGAGGGGAGGGGAGGGAAGGGGAGGGGAGGGGAGGGGAGGGAAGGGGAGGGGAGGGGAGAGGAGGGAGGAGGGGAGGATGAGGGGAGGGGAGGAAGGGAGGGGAGGGGGAGGGGAGGGAAGAAATAGAGGGGAGAGGAGGGGAGGGGAGGGCAGGGGAGGAGAGGGGAGGGGAGAGGAGGGGAGGGGAGGGGGAAGGGAGGGGAGGGGAGGGGGAAGGGAAGGGAAGAGAAGGGAAGGGGAGGGATGGGAAGGGAGAGAAGGAAGGGGAAGGCAAAGGGAGAAGGAGAGGGAAAGGGAGGGGAGATAAGGGAAGGAGAGGGGAGGGGGGAGGGGAGGGGAGGGGAGGGGAGGGAGGGGAGGGGAGGGGAGGGGGAGGGGAGGGGAGGGGAGTGGAGGGGAGGGGAGGGGAGGGGGAGGGGAGAGGAGAATAGGGGAGGGAAAAGGAGAGGGGAGGGGAGGGGAGAGGAGAGGGGAGGGGGGAGAGGAGGGGAGGGGAGGGGAGGGGAAGGGAGGGGAGGGAGGGGAGAGAGGAGAGAGGAAAGAGGGTAGGGGAGGGGAGGGGAGGGGAGGGGAGGGGAGGGAGGGGAGGGAGGAGAGGGGAGGGGAGGGAGAGTGGGAGGGTAGGGGAGGGGAGGAAGAAGGGGAGGGGAGGGGAGGGGAGGGGAAGGGAGGGGAGGGGAGGAGTGGGAGGTGAGGGGAGGGGAGGAGGAGGGGAGGGGAGGGAGAGGGGAGGGGAAGGGAGGGGAGGGAAGGGAGGGGAGGGGAGGGAGGGGAGGGGAGGGAAGAAGGAGAGGTAAGGGGAGGGGAGGGAAGGGGAGGGAGGGAGGGAGGGGAGGGGAGGGGAGGGAGGGGAGGGGAGGGAGGGGGAGGGGAGGGGAGGGGAGGGGAGGGGAGGCGAGGGGAGGCGAGAAAAGATGAGGTGGAGAGGGGGGGGGGGGGAGGGGAGGAAAAACAGAAGGAAGGAGGGGAGGAGAGAAAGGAGGTAGGAGGTAGGATAGAGAGAGAAGAAGAAGGGGGGTGGGGGACGGATAAAGGAGGAGAGTGAAGGAAAGAGGAAAATAATAAGACTGAGGAGAAGGAGAAGATAGAGATAGGGATGGGTGGGTTAGAAAACACAAATGTAGGGGAAAGAAACACACTCTTTAAGCAATTTACAAAAGAAGTCAAACAAATGGAGGTGGTGGAAAATTGAAAGATGGGTAGAGGAGAGAGTTCAGGGGAAAAACGGTGAAGGGAAGAACAATTTGAACAAAATGGAAATTAGTGGATAGAAAGTTGCTGGAAATAGTGCATAGGAAAGCAGTGGATAAAGTAAGTCAAGTAGACGAGAGGCAAGGTAGGAATTAATGGTGAAATGGAAAAAACGGATGCGATCAACGAAGGAAAAAAGAAAACAGTTTAGGCAACGCCGAAAGAGAGGAGAGAGAGAGAGAGTGAGAGAGAGAGTGAGAGAGAGAGAGAAAGAGAGAGAGAAAGACAGAGAGAGAGACAGAGCGAGAGAGAGAAAGAGAGAAAGAGAGAGAGAGCGAGCGAGTGAGCGAGCGAGAGAGAGAGAGAGAGAGCGAAAGAGAGACTGAAACAGATATATAAATATATATATAGAGAGAGATAGAGAGAGAGAGAGAAAGAGAGAGAAATAGAGAGAGCGAGAGAGAGAGAGCGAGAGAAAGAGAGAGAGAGAGAGCGAGAGAGAGACTGAAACAGATATATAAATATATATATAGAGAGAGATAGAGAGAGAGAGAGAAAGAGAGAGAGAAATAGAGAGAGCGAGAGAGAGAGAGCGAGAGAAAGAGAGAGAGAGAGAGAGAGCGAGAGAGAGAGAGAGAGAGAGAGCGAGAGAGAGCGAGGAGCACGATATACTTGTAATGTACACAGTTAAAAATCCTTTCATCGTCTTTGGTTCTTCAAGGGAAAAAGACCACAGTTTCCATTGTGCTCTTACTTTTTCTGGCTATCCCCATCATATTAGACACCGTGAAATGTGTTGTTGTAGTATGCATAGGTAATATGAGCAAAGCTATGAAAAATGAATATACACATACAGTTTCAGTACACACAAAAGTGCATGAGTGACAGCAGCGCAAAGCAGGACGTGCAAATGACATCAGTGATCTCCAACTACTCGTTTTGTCCAATGTAAAAGCATCAGGCGATCATATTGTGTTTTTTTTATACTATGGCCTACATCGTTGGTTCTTCATCTAGCCACAGCACGGCAATCGATGACTTTCATTGTTGACGCGCTTGAAACAGGAGAGGAAGAAGGCCGCTCGATGCTCCCCTCATCAGCTGGAACCCCTGGATGCTGGATACTTGGGGCCTGCTCCAGTAGCTCGGCCAGAGGCCTGCTCCAGTAGCTCAGCCAGGGGCCTGCTCCAGTAGCTCAGCCAGGGGCCTGCTCCAGTAGCTCAGCCAGGGGCCTGCTCCAGTAGCTCAGCCAGGGGCCTGCTCCAGTAGCCCGGCCAGGGGCCTGCTCCAGTAGCCCGGCCAGGGGCCTGCTCCGGTAGCTCAGCCAGGGGCCTGCTCCAGTAGCTCAGCCAGGGGCCTGCTCCAGTAGCTCAGCCAGGGGCCTGCTCCAGTAGCTCAGCCAGGGGCCTGCTCCAGTAGCTCAGCCAGGGGCCTGCTCCAGTAGCTCAGCCAGGGGCCTGCTCCAGTAGCTCAGCCAGGGGCCTGCTCCTGTAGCTCAGCCAGGGACCTGCTCCAGTAGCTCAGCCAGGGGCCTGCTCCAGTAGCTCAGCCAGTGGCCTGCTTCAGTAGCTCAGCCAGGGGCCTGCTCCAGTAGCTCAGCCAGGGGCCTGCTCCAGTAGCTCAGCCAGGGCCTGCTCCAGTAGCTCAGCCAGGGGCCTGCTCCAGTAGCTCAGCCAGAGGCAGCCCCCAGCAGCCAAAGAAGTTATCGGGGGGCCACGGGACAGGGTCAGATCATTCTGATTCAGATCCAACTATGCATTCAAATCATTTCGGAAGATGGAGGCCAAGCCGCGCACCACCACACCCTGATCGCCAAATGCCATATTCACTCCCAGGAACATCACGACACACATCTACCTATATCCACTCCCAGGAACATCACGACACACATCTACCTATATCCACTCCCAGGAACATCACGACACACATCTACCTATATCCACTCCCAGGAACATCACGACACACATCTACCTATATTCACTCCCAGGAACATCACGACACACATCTACCTATATCCACTCCCAGGAACATCACGACACACATCTACCTATATCCACTCCCAGGAACATCACGACACACATCTACCTATATCCACTCCCAGGAACATCACGACACACATCTACCTATATCCACTCCCAGGAACATCACGACACACATCTACCTATATCCACTCCCAGGAACATCACGACACACATCTACCTATATTCGCTCCCAGGGAACATCACGACAAACACCTACCTATATTCACTCCCAGGAACATCACGACACACATCTACCTATATCCACTCCCAGGAACATCACGACACACATCTACCTATATTCACTCCCAGGAACATCACGACACACACCTACCTATATTCACTCCCAGGAACATCACGACACACACCTACCTATATTCGCTCCCAGGGAACATCACGATACACATCTACCTATATTCACTCCCAGGAACAGCACGACACACACCTACCTATATTCACTCCCAGGAACATCACGACACACATCTACCTATATCCACTCCCAGGAACATCACGACACACATCTACCTATATCCACTCCCAGGAACATCACGACACACATCTACCTATATCCACTCCCAGGAACATCACGATACACATCTACCTATATTCACTCCCAGGAACATCACGACACACATCTACCTATATTCGCTCCCAGGAACATCACGACACACATCTACCTATATTCACTCCCAGGAACATCACGACACACATCTACCTATATTCACTCCCAGGAACATCACGACACACATCTACCTATATTCACTCCCAGGAACATCACGACACACATCTACCTATATTCACTCCCAGGAACATCAC
>JAWQFJ010010738.1:102500-110000 GCA_034096865.1 Theodoxus fluviatilis
AAACGTGGTCTTTGTTATATTGCGACTTTCCACCCATTGATGGATGCTCAAACCGCACACAATTACCCCCTTGTCACCGGGCTACCTTTTTTATCATTCCAACACCATCTCAACTCCCTGGGGAGCATGCAACCAGGCTGCGGATGAACGCGCCAAAGTTAGCTTTCACAATTTTCCAGCTCAGCCCTCACAGGTACCCGTTTTACACCTGGGTGGGGAGAAGCAATGCGAGTAAAGCACCTTGATCAAGGATGCAACTGCAGAATCCGGGCAGCTTCGAACACTGCACCCACCAGCCGCAAGCGACTGCAGGTCAAGCGCGCTGACCTCTCGGCCACAGTAGCGATCTTATCTGACCAATCAGGGCCTAGAACTCGACCAAAGTCGCGTCCTGATTGGTCAGATAAGATCGCTACTGTGGTGAAGTAAGCGTAAGCGTCGCTCATCTAAAATAGGCCTCCACAGAGTCAATGTGCAAAGAGTAGTATGGCATCCTAGCAGTGCTCTGTGTTAAGTGTGACTCTTGCAGTAATAACTTTACAAAGAGTCCACAGGCAGAATTTTGAGTCATCAATTGAAAGCGTCACCCTGGGACTTTGGTGTGTGTTTTTTCAAATATAAAAAAATATTTTTTCATCTTCAAATAATGTAGCATCGCATCTTCTTTACCTACACCGAAATGGAGTTGTTTCATTTCACATAAAAATGAGTTTTCACTGTACAATGTCGAAATCATTAGTCCTGTAAAATGTAAATGTTTTGCTAAATTCATGAATTCGACCATGTAAGATTATCATAGCGGCACAACGACGCTACACACACTAGAAATATTCTGCTTTCGTTGTTATAATGTTACACAAGATTAATGCATATTTATTTTTGTTTCTCTATCCATTTTTCCGCCAGGAACATTGTAATTTAATTTTTCCATGCAAAAAGTAGGCAATGATCTTTACCCAATTTCTCTGGGCAAATATTCATAAGAATAAATTACAAAAACACCTTTGACGATAAAAATCTAATGATATACTGGCCTTAAAAATAAGAAGGAAGAAAAAAAAGACCTAAAGGTGAAGTTTTAAAAGAGATCGAGATACAGCAATGAATGCATATGTTATTTAGTATTCCATCTAGTCCTGACGACATCGCAAGTAAGCGTCGATTTAGCCAAATCAAAAGGCAAAACATCAATCCGACACGACGTCTGACAACCAGTTTTCATCCTGCGAAGATAAATAGTTGCAGATGTGTCGGAAGTCCAAGTCTTATGGTCATTCACCGACGCCAGTGTCCACCTGTCGTTGCCCACGAGCCACTGAAAGAGTCACATGACGCTCCCCGCCCCAACTCAAAGACGACACCACAGCACCTGTTTCCAAACAAGCTTCCAGCGGTCAAATCCAACTACGGCCTGCTAGAAGCGATTAGGGCTCGACGCGATTGCACATGCAGATAGACAAAAGTGTCATCCCCTACGTGGAACCCTCGGCCACTGTCGGCAACGGGGAGGCGGGGCCGCCGAGGATTATCTCTCGACCCATCTCTTCTCAGCAACATCCACAGCCGGCGAATCGGCGGGGCAGCTCAGGGTCCAGTTGGAGACAAAGCCCGGGGAGAAAGGAGGAACCCAGGGACGCGCACGTCTAATGGCAGGGCACCCAGAAAGCAGTTCATCGCGCGGACTCTAATCCATTGTCCTTGTCACCGAAGGCGTATCCTCCCTTGCTCTACCTGCTCATTACCCCCGGCGTGTTCTACAGGTTTGGGCAGGTGAGAAAGACAAATGATCATCTGGGACGTCCCGAACCCTTTGTCCCGAAACGTCCGGGGTTTGCTCCGGCCGCTCCCGCTGACCAGGGCGATGTCCTGCTGGTTCGGGCAGATGGACAGGAGATTGACCAAAGTGGCCTAGGAGCGCACTGGGCGACAGCTGCTATCAGCCTCATCCATCTCTGCCTGGTTGCTGGTGGAGTGAAAACAACGTGCAAGACTGCCTTCCCGAAGGCTCCTGTATGCAAAGCAGACGCCACCATGCTGACGCCGCACGAGATCTGCAGCGCACGTCTGCCAGAATTCCTGAATGCTAACATGGAAGTGGCCTGAACGGTGCTCTGCTCAGCATCGCTGCCTGTATGCAAAATATACACTGGCTTGCTGGCTTTCTTCGAGATCCGCTGTCAACATTGCAAGTTTGCCTGTATGCAAAGTAGACATTTATTTGCTGGCTTTCTTCGAGATCCGCTGTCAACTCTGCAAGGATCCCTGTCTGCAATGTTAAGTCTGACCACAAGCGATTCAGCTGAGGACCGCTGCACAAAGTGGGCTGCCCTCAGGCAGAGCTAGAGTAGCCAGTGACTGGCTAGGTTCCTTTGAGATGTGTTCTCTAAATAGCAAGGATTCATACACTCAGAATCAAAACTGACCGAGAGCGACTTAACTAAGGACCGCTGCACAAGTTCGGTGGACTTTTCATAAGGTGGACGCTTACTCGTGGATTTGTTTTTAGATTTGATTTTAAAAGTTGAAGAATTTTTCTATGCATAATGCACTCTGACCACATGTCACCTAGCTGGGATCTGCTGCAAGATATAGTTTCTTTTTTATTTGTGTGATGACTCGCTGTAGATTCACATAAGGCCTTGCATAGATTTGTATGATTCTGGCGTGCTGACTTGGTCCCGTTGTCTTGGAACCGATGCACACATACATGTGAAGAACTCATGTTTCCCTGTCATGCCCTGAAAGTCTGCAGCCTTGCTAAGGTCCACTCCATGAATGGAGACTTCACCGTGCAAAGTATTCCCTGACCTGTTTTCTATCCACCGACTGTTATTCCAACGTCCAAGATCCCTATACAAAGACGTTGACCTCCTGGCGTTCTGCTTCGGGATGGCAGTGGCTCTTGTAGTCAAGGTGATAGTGGTAGCGATAGCGATGGTGGCGAGGTGATGATGATTGTGATGGTTATGGTGACAGTGACGGAAGTAAACGTGGTGGTGGTCATGATAGTGGACATAGGTGGTAGCGATGGTAATGTAGTTGTGGCGGCGATGATGGTGCTGGTGATGATAGTGGTTGTGGTGGAGGTGGTGGCCGGGGTGGCAATGGTAATGGTATTAGCGATTTTGGTAGTGGCCGTGGTGCTGCTGCTGCTATTGCTGCTACCACTGCCACGTCTGCCGATAGTGCTGTCTCTACTACTGCTACTGTCGCTTCTTCAGTTGCTGTTGCTGCCGTTATTGCTACTGCTCTTGCTGTCACCACTGCTACGGCTGCCGATAGTGCTGCCTCTACTACTGCTGCTGCTGCTTCAGCCACTGCTGCTACTGCCTATGTATTTCTGCTGTTGCTGCTGCTACTGTTACTGTTGGTAGTACTGTTTCTGCTACAGCTACTGCTGCTGCTGCTGCTACTGCACAAGTTGAACTGCATTCAGAGTACAAACTAGTGTTTGGTGACCCGCGGAGTCCCTGTGGGTTGGAGGAAGGAACAAACCCACGGCGTCTCCCTGCGCGATTTATAAAATGCGAATAACCAGGGAAACGGAGAAATTGACATGCTCTACGTGTAACCAAGTCTCGGTATTTGTGTGATCGGCTGCCTTACAAATCCCAGAAAGGCGGATAGGTCATAAAGCTCGTCATTCCATTCCATCTGTGAGCCTTGGGTTGGTATGTGATGGCGTTGATGAGAGATGATTGAAGCGGTCCTACTCTCCGCGTAGATGCTGGAGAATCGGCGGCTGCTGGTGCTTCTGCAGGTCGGTGCTTGTGCCCCGTGTAATTTTGTACGCTAAGAATGATATAAAACGCTCGTGCTTTGGCCATTGTTTGGCTTCCGCGAGAAAACAAGAGCGACACACTGGCACTTCTGGTGAGGGGTTGTTGGGGAACGCCAGTCTCAGAGGGAGGCTGTTAGCTTGTTATTTTGTTGTTGGCGCCCAGGAATCTGATCCACGGCTTGGCCAAGAGAGGTCACGTGGTGCAGAGTGATTTGGAGTTCTGACTCGGGTCTCTGCGCCTGTTGACCTGACAGAGAGCATTCGTGCGTGAGTTTCGAGTGCTGTCAGACGGGTGGAGCGTCGAAGACGATGAAAAGCATTCTCTGCATGAAGAGAAGGGAGGCGCAGATGCATTTAACGAATATGTAATACATGTTTTTTTACTCTTCTCTCTGTATGTATATCACTTTCATTGTCTACTATGGCATGGCGTGTTTTTTAATTAATCAAGTCTCAGTTAGAGTGTAAAGCAATTTGAGACTCTAATACGGATTCAACTTCTTGCTGAATGAAATCGAAACTTAGTTCTCGTCTATTGCAACACAAACATCCTTTCAAGAGGTGGTGGCTACGCTAGCGTATCTTAATTCGTGTGTTCATTGCCCTATCGTGGACTCAAATTTAATTTGCTTATTGTCAAATGCATGATAAATGACCGTAAACGAGAAAGCAAGCCCAAAGTACGAAACATGACAAAATGAGATAGTTCAACCACAATATTATCTAGTTATTCATGCATATTCCAGAAAATAAAGTTCACAGAGGAAATCTTAAATTGATTACAGCGACGGAAATATCAGGAAAATGCATACGTGACTCTAGGCGCTGGTAACTTTACTTAGCATTTTCTCGAAAATGGTTTTTCGTAATTTAGCATCGTTTCTCGTTCACAGTCATATATACGATATTACTTTGAAACGAATGAACGAACGAACGAACAAACTAATGAATGAACGAATGAATGATGAATGAATGAATGAATGATGAATGAATGAATGAATGATGGATTAATGGATGGATGGATGGATGGATGGATGGATAGATGAATGGATGGATGGATGGATGGATGGACAGATGGGTGGGTAGATGGATGGATGGGTGGGTGGGTGGATGGATGGATGATGGATGGATGGATGGGTGGGTGGGTGGATGGGTGGGTGGGTGGGTTGATGGATGGATGGATGATGGATGGATGGGTGGGTGGATGGGTGGGTGGGTGGGTGGATGGATGGATGGATGGGTGGGTGGGTGGGTGGGTGGATGGATGGATGGATGGATGGATGGGTGGGTGGATGGATGTGGATGGATGGATGGATGGATGGATGGATGGATGGATGGGATGGTGGGTGGGTGGATGGATGGATGGATGGATGGATGGGTGGGTGGATGGATGGATGGATGGATGGATGGATGGATGGATGGATGGATGGATGGATGGATGGATGGATGGATGGATGGATGAGAGGGCCAGTCGGCCTATCACCTTTTGAAGGCTCAGAACGAACACTCCAAGGCAGGTTAGAGAAAGAGCAAATCAAGCTCTCGATTTCTCTGATTTTTCGCATTGACGAATCGCGTAGGGAAACGCGGTGGGTCTGATCTTATTCCTACTCCACAGGGGAATTCAACTTTGGAGACGTCCATGCAAAGTAATAAATGGATGAATAAATGAATTAATGAATGATGTTAGCTAATGCAGGCTATGTAAGGCTACTGGCCACAAACACCACTAGACCACCGTCACTACCTCCACGACTACAACTACTCCGACCACCAGCTTCAACCTCACAACGATCACCACTACCAACACCAATAACTCCTACGACCACCGTCATCACTGCGTCCACCGATTACAACGACCACCAGCATCCACCCTACTACGACCACGACCACCAAGACCATTAACTGCAACGACCACCACCATCACTATCTCCACCGACTACAACGACCACCTGCGTCTACACTACAACAACCACTACCTCCACCAAATACAACAACCACTACCTCCACCAACTACAACAACCACTACCTCCACCAACTACAACAACCACTACCTCCACCAACTACAACGACCGACCACCTGCGTCAATGCTACCACTGCCTCGACCACTACCGTTAACGATCACCACGACCAACTACACTACCACGACCACCATTATCAACACTACTACTCCTATGGGTACATCAACCATGTCAACCACCGCGACTAGAATTACTCCAACCGACAATACTACCATCACGCCTACCATCACTACAATCAACTACATTACCACTGCCACCACCACCAACCATTAACTCCCACGACCACCACCATCACCACCTCCACCTATCAGAACCTCCCCTATCAATACCATTAACTCCAACGACAACCATCACCACTACCTCCACGTCTGCAACTACTACGACCACCAGCATCAACCCTACCACAACCACCACTACCAAAATCATTATCTCCAACGACGACCATCATCACTAATTATACGTCTGCAACTACTACGACCACCAGCATCAACCCTACCACAACCACCACTACCAAAATCATTATCTCCAACGACGACCATCATCACTACCTATACGTCTGCAGCTACTACGACCACCAGCATCAACCCTACCACAACCACCACTACCAAAATCATTATCTCCAACGACGACCATCATCACTACCTATACGTCTGCAGCTACTACGACCACCAGCATCAACCCTACCACAACCACCACTACCAAAATCATTATCTCCAACGACGACCATCATCACTACCTATACGTCTGCAACTACTACGACCACCAGCATCAACCCTACCACAACCACCACTACCAAAATCATTATCTCCAACGACCACCACTATGGCCATCTCCATCGTCTGCCACGACCACCTCTACCAACAAAATCAACTCCTACGACCACCACTGTCGCTACTTCCACCGACGACCACGATCACCAGCAACATCCCTACCACGGCATCCACTACCGATACCCCAGCTTCCAAGACCACCCACCACCAGCACACCGCCAGCACCAGAAGCAGCAGCAGTAGGCTTCCAAAATGGCCGTGATTCCTGCCAGGGGTCGGCTGGATCCCCGGATGTCATTGGCGGCCATTACATCTCGTTAGAGCCCCGATCACGCCAACGCTGGCCACTTTAATCGGCTTAGATTAAAGAAAATTGCTCCCCCTTCCACTCTGAGTCCGTCTGCAGGCTTCTCCCCCATCCCTCGCGCTCGTCCCCTCTCTCCCCGTGGCAGCCAGTAAATTGATATTAAGTGCCAGTTGGGAGCCCAAACTCGCTCTCTTACTTCATTAAAACGTTTATCCTCCCAGATAAATTAGCGCTCTTGATGATACCGGTGTCGTGGATAATGACAGCCCATGGCAAAAGGTTCCAGCCCGAAGACCCGCTATACCATCATTTAAGCCGGGAGACTGCCGGAACCTCGCCTAAACAGACCCGTCTGCTCGCTTATTTATGGGCTTTTCATTATAGGTAATCGACTCACATCCACCGGTGATTGCCTTTGATCGCGTCCGATTAACTCGCCAACTATCGATCACCGTCATCATCGGCCCGGCTCCCGAGTCGCTTCCCCTTGATGCAGACAGAGGGCGCTACGGCCAGTGCGCGTGCGCGTCGCGTGCAGCCGTCGTGACATCCGGGCAATCACGACCCGTGCCGGCCGCCACAAGTCAAAGACGCGACGGCAGGAAGGGTAGAGCACTCTG
>JAWQFJ010010738.1:117500-120000 GCA_034096865.1 Theodoxus fluviatilis
CGGCCGATTCAACAGATCTTTGCCAGGTTTTGAAACGTAATACCAGAAAAGGAGCTAATGACAGAGACTTGTAATTTTGCAGAGAAGTACAGTACAGAGGATAGCATGTCCTGACCCACCTTTCAGACAACCACTCTGAGCGTTTCATTTTAACTCAATTTTGTATCTGAAGTTACGTGAATTGAGTCACTAGTGACATATTCAAGAATCTGTAACACTGACATACAGGAAGATACAGTTTTGAGTATGGGTCTATCCATAAGCAGGCCATATGAACCTAATATGCCAAGTTTCAAGGAAGTCAAACTTCAAAGCACAGAGATATGATGTCTGAAATCGAACATATTGCTTTGAAAACCAGGAAACTGAGAAAATTGCATTTGAAGTTCTCGCACCTCATTAATACAGCTGAGGGTTGGTGTCTTCCTCCCAATCTTCTACTATAAAACACTTATTTCCCCCGGGAAACGAAGCATGCAGTCATATTCTTCATTGAATCTGCAACAAAATGATATGGAAAACATATTTTCGACCATGAATCACCAAAATGACTTTTAAAAACTGGGTACTGCTTCCTGGCGACAAACACCGCTGTACACGAAGCTTCACGTGTCGCTTGCGATGTGTCAAGCCGCTCACGCTTCATTGCAGTCGCTTGCAACACCGACAGGCTGGCTTGCACAGTACCTCACAACGACAGCGTCTCTAGAACTTCAGGCAGTGGCTGTCTTGTAATGCAGCATTTCCTGATATCGATAGAGCTCAGTAAGTGTATTCACCTCCGTAATCGTCATCCCTGAAGTCGCCTCTTGCGAGCGGAACAGCAGCATCTTTTGCGCTTGGGAGATATTTTTGGTTGACGCTTGCGACGCGGCGCAAAATAGGACGGTTTCTATTCCACTCAGCACGCTATGCAGCTTGGCAAAAAATGCTTCCTGAAGGCGTGTCAGGGAACAAGCTCTGCTCACGAAGCGCTGTGCGGAATTTCTGCATTGCCACCAGCGAGAAAATACTGACGCCAAAAGGTGCACGCCAGCTGACGTTGAGCCTTTATACCTCCGCCACGTAGGTTATTTTACCCTCGGTTCGTTAATTAATTAGTTACCTAGTTACCTCCGCCAAGGTTGTGTTTTACCCTGGTTCGTTAATTAGCAAAATAACTCAACAAATTCAAAACGGATACCAATGAAACTTGGTGAAGGATCAGGGTTTTATTAAAGGAATAATCCATTACATTTTGGAGGTTATTTGTTTTGGAATTACGAGGATTAAAACAAAATTTACAAATCACGAAGTTGATAACGCCGAATTATTGATGACGTTATCGTATGTGTTCGGCACACAAAAATCGTTTCACTGGTTTCAGCCACTAAGATGAACTCAACTTCGTAGCGTCAGTCCTGGCTAGCAAAACATATTGCCTGGATTATACAGACCATGGAAGATACACGGTGGCTTCCTTGGCGGGAGTTTGCGCTCTCAGAGTGCTCTGTAGTTGATTCAGTATTCAGCAAAACAACCGAAACATTTGGCAACAGATTTTGATTAAATTGGGTGCGAGGTCGGGGTTTCACTCAGGACACATTCTGTTGCACTTTGAAGGTTCTGTTATGTTGTTTGGGAATTACTACCAAAAATAGAATGTTATCTGTTATGTTGTTTGGAAATTGGAAGAATAAAGAGAGATTTATTGCGCGTCACGAAATTGATGACGTCAAACTATTGATGACGTCAAACTATTGATGACGTCAAACTACTGAAGACGCGGGCGAATGCGTTTCGCACTCAGATATCGCTTTTTTGAAGCCAATAAAATGAATTGAACTTCGTAGAGCCAGGGCTGACTAGCAGAATATGCTTCCTTAGTGAATCATGCAGGCCATGGACGAGAAATGTTGCCCTCCTTGGCGGAAGTTTTTCGGTCTCAGAGTGCTCTTTAGTGTCCGTATGTTTGGCACATGCGTGTATATACATGGGAGTGTAATAGTTGCGCTGAAATGGTCGAAGTCGAAAACATTCGGGGACACTGTACCCCAGTTTCAAATCTCGGCATCTCTCACGAGAACGGACATTTATAAACGTCGTTTAGCTTAAGATTACACCCGAATCACGCGGACCGTTAAGGTGCATTGAGTACAGTATCGCCGAGCAAGACGTTTGTCACAAAACGCAGATACATAAACGCGGCCGGATCTTAGCATAACTCATCGGGCGTGCGAGTCACGTGACTGTAAGGCCGAGATTTCAAAACTGGGGTACAGTGTCCCCGAATGTTTCCGACTTCGACTCATTCAGCAATACTTGCCAGTCGCGTGCGGCTCACGGTACCGGGATCGAAGCTGCGCTGACCCTACATTTTACATCCTCAGACTGATTGAGATTCACGCGCATTGCCTGGCCCCACCCAGGAGTAGGAACGAGTACCTGCAAGTGCCGTGATGACACACAACGCAGTGCGCTTAACCTTTGTGTACTGCCGTGACCTTGCATTGGGCTGGAA
>JAWQFJ010010742.1:0-42713 GCA_034096865.1 Theodoxus fluviatilis
CCGAGTTACAACCAATATGAGCCTACAATGAACTACAGAGCAGCTTATGGCGAGCTCGACCTCGTTTCAGCCACATTGACAACTTCGCTCTCATCCTCGCTGTCTGATACCTCGTCATTAGAGAGAGAAAAATCACCACTATCATCATCATCATGAAAGGGATCATCTACATCAGTTCCTATCTCATACAAAGCATCCACTTCAGCATCAAAACCCTCCTCTATAGCAATTTCCACTCGTTCATCCATCTCGCGCTGCAATCGACGCTTACGCCGCCATCGCTGTTTACTTCGCGCCTCGTAGTGCATTGCTGATAAAATTTATGGTCTGGCCGGGAAAGATCTGTGTGTGGATCTAAAGCTGGCAAACCATTGTACAGAGACGAATTCAAGACTAGACTAGTTCCCCATACCATATTTTCCTTGTTGTAAGCGGGCAAAAATATGCTAATGTGGTAGCCTCTATTGAGGCTACCCGCCGCGAACGACTATGTTCGGCGCGTAGCCTCATATGAGGCTACGCGCCGCGAATGAGTTAATGACTTCTGCAGGGGTGCCACACTGTAGACTCATCCAAGGAAAAGGGGGCGGGAAAGAGCGAATATTCGATAGGGGAAAAAAAGATATGTGAAAATGGTGCTGAAGGACTATATTTGCTGGATTTTGTCCAGAACATTATATTTGCAGCCGCCGGCGAGGGGATGCAGCCCCGTTTTGAGCATGAATGCCTTGAATTAGATGCGGTGGCCCGCCAGCCTGTCATTTCTGCACCCCTTTCCTTGTACTAGTTCATTAGTGAGGACCGCTTGCGGAAGTCTATCCGATGTTTAAAATGGAGTATTTAATTTGAAACGACTTTGCTAGTCCAGTGTGTTAGCATGCACAGCTATGATTGCAAATAATTTGCATGAGAAAATGTTGGAAAACCCAACATTTGTGAAAATTATATCCTGGCATGGTTATCAAGTGTACATTACATATTCTATAGATTTGATAGGCTACATATTTACTGAAGATGACTTCATCTGTGGAGTAATCAGAAGTAAAGATTTGTACAACTGAGTGACCTTCACATTTGAAGGTCTAGTTTGTCGCCATAAAATGGAAAGCCAGCACTTGAGGGCAACATTGACCTCTCATAATACTTGCTCATATCAGTCTAACTTGTCTCCTCTATGCTTGCAGGCCTCGCCTGGATGAGGAGGAAAAGAGGGAGGTAGAGGATACAGAGGACAAGAAGGAAACTGCTGAGGTTGCAAGTGTGAATCCAGACAAGGAAGGTGAGGCAGACTCTGAAGCCAAAGCAGCACCAAAGACTGAGGAGGAGTTGGTTGGTCAGCCTGAAGATGGTGCTGGCAAGACTGAAGATGGTGCTGGCAAGACTGAAGATGCCTCTGAAAAGGAGACTGTTCCTGAAGATGGAGGAGATTGTGAGAAAGACACTGTGATGAAGGATGAGAACAGTGAAGGAAATGAAGGCAAGGCAGAGTCTTCAGAAATCGAATCTTCTGTTGCTAGTGAGGAGAAACATGAAAAAAAGGCTGAGGATAATGTAGCCAAAGAGAAAGTCGCAGACTCTGAAGCAGGTGCTGGAGATGGTACTCCCATCAAGGGTGCCTCCAAGACGATTACCAATGGAGGTGTGGCAGATCAGAATGGGTTAGATGATCGAGCGACGGTGAAATCCGATGACAGTGAAAAGGAAAACCAGGGTAGGGAGACTCCCATGGACTTGACACGGAAGCCGCCAGGCCCAGCAGACGTCATCACTTTGTCAGATGAATCCGATGAAGAAGAAGTCCGATGCCCCGCTATGCCTAATGGCTACCAAGAACTCTCCACAGAGGAGCAGTTGTCTCGGGCAAGAACGATCAAGCGGTATCAGGTAGGCCCTGGTTTTGTCTCCCTTCCTTCCTGCTTGCTGGTGGTGGTTGAGCTGGGCTGGGTTTGGCTTGGCTTGGCTGGGCATGGCTTTGCATGATGGATGAGCCATTTGTTGGGAGGAAAAAAACTGAATAATTTTCTGTTTTAAGGCTCCTACACACGTACCTGTAGTTCCCCGGTTTTGCTGCCGATCCGGTCAAGAATCAGAACGGTTGACTCATTTGCATACAATCTGGCCCGGTTCTTGTCGGTAGGGCAGGTTCTATTCCCCGACCCGGTTTCGACCGATTCGTATGCCGGGCGCCGCGAGAGCGACGAGAATCTCGCGACTAGTTGCCAATTTAAATGGCCGACGTGTCTCCGCTTCGCACAGAAATCGGTGTATTTGGGGGATACTAAAACCCCATCCAAAGAAAATGTAAACCATGAACAGCATTAATTTATCAAAGCTGTATGGTCAAAAGTACAGAGGTGAGCAGAGGGTCAATTTCAATACCCATCAGTGAAACTTTGCCTCACAAACTCAAACTTCAACACATGCTGACTTCAAACTTGCTGTGACTTATTCAGAATTGAACAATGTTGCTAGCAAAAAAAAAAATTCTCACTAAAATTGATAGTTGTTGAGTTATTTGCATTTGTGTTATGAATATTGAGTTTTGGGGAACAGAGAAAGTGTTACACATTCCAAAAGGCTCATTTTCAAGCTCTTTTTCTCACACACAAAAAGTAAATCCTAATAATTATTTTCTGCCAAAGTTGTTTTTGGGAGACCTTCTTTTCAACAGACTTGCTGAGAAATAAAATTTGTAATCCAAAATAATTATTTTGATGTATAAAGTCTGTTCACAACATTTGCGTAAGACTAGCACCATCGTCTTCAAAGGTTAAAATTCCACACAAAGATTCTGTCTTACCCCATGCAATCAGTGTCACTACATGCTACAATGGTTGTATTTCATGGTTAAGTTTTAAAAAAATCAGAAAACTTTTGTTTTGACTTGACAAAACAACATTTTAACGACCGAAACAAAAATTGTGTTAAGATTTTGCAACTTTATCTTCAAAAAAATCAAACATGTTTTATCTTTTTTTTGACATGAAGTGGATTTTCCTGCAATTGTGTGACTGCAAAATAATTGTGTGTTGCAAAAATCTAGATATTTGATATATTTTATGAAAAAAATGAAAACAAGTTCTGGGCCTTATTAGTTGTGTACAGACCAAAGTGCTCAATTTTGAGGGAAAACAGCTAAAATCAGATGGTGTGTGCATTATTATGTTATCAAGTTGTTGGTAAATATGACTATTGATTATTCAGCTTTGCTGTGGTCTTTTTGTCAGGACTGAAATCACACTCTGCATGTACTTTTAGTGAGGAAAACCATGGCAAGTGGAATTAAGAATGGTGTTAGTGTTGTGAACATCCAAAAACCACAAAAATCAACTTTAAAACTTGGTGGGGATAAAGAATTAAAACCTTCTGGTTAAGTTCTACATTGTTGAATACAGACACACTCTCAAGATTCCATTTAGGCACATTTTTAGAAAAACACACTCTGTTCACAACATTACGCACACATCTGTGTGTGTAATGTTGCAAACAAACTTATCTAGCTATATACAGAAGGCCAAACAATAATTAAACCAAACCACCATTTCATTCTACATGTATTATTACTATAAACATTCTTGTACAAGAATCAAACCAAAATTTTGTTTTTCTGGATCTTTCATGTAGTTCATAACAATACACCATCCAGTTCATAACATTACACCATTAAAGTACATTACAAGAGCAACAAATGTTCAATGGCTATTTTAAGTTTTAATGAATACATCAATGTTGACAGAATATTCAGTTTTGTTAAATTGAATGTTTTGGTGATCGGGAACTGTTTCATCACACTTTTAAAAATTGGTTTTGTGTTATGTTGTGAACAAAATGGTGTTATGTTATGAACAAACACACACTTTTTTTTTTACTGCACGTAATAAAAGCATGGTGTGCATGGGAAGGAGTGCAAAATGTAGCTGTCTTCCTTATGCACCTTCTGAAACATTGTTCCTGATTCAGAATTTATAATTTGTCACTTAAAAAAAAGAAGAAGAAGTTTGTCACGGTGTAATGTTGTGAACAGACATTGATCAGAATTCAATTTTTGGGGTTTACAAAGAGTATATTCAATTATTTTTATTTTCTGATTTCACTTTTAAGTTTTCTGATGTCCATTGCTAAACTTGGACTGTGAGAATAAGTACATAATGGTCCAACAGATGTGCTTAAATGGAAAAAATGTAACCATTTAAAATGGTCAAAAGACTGAAGTATGTATCTAATGATATATACATTCCCAATGCAATTGCTTTTCTTTAAATATGTGTTTGTTACATTTAGAATACATCTAAAAACTGTTTAATACTAAAATTGACATATTTAATGCTTAAAGCATGACTTTCAATGAGGAATTGTGTTGTGGCGTTATGTTGTGAACAGACTCGTTATTATCTTTTCTATAGTCTTTGTTTACTAGTTTTCAGTTCAAATTTGTAATGTGTATGACAGTTTTGACTCATGTGGTGAGTTCTCAAGATGTAATAATAAAGATTTCCACTTTTTAAAGTCTATACAGTGTGTGTTTGAAATGTGTGACGGTGTTAATGTTGTGAACAGACTCAAAATCTTTTTTCAAAAATGCAACCAAACAAAGCATCATCTTAAATTTATGTGTTGTGTAGTTGATTCTCATGAC
Organism: Theodoxus fluviatilis; assembly: GCA_034096865.1. Taxonomy (NCBI): domain Eukaryota; kingdom Metazoa; phylum Mollusca; class Gastropoda; order Cycloneritida; family Neritidae; genus Theodoxus; species Theodoxus fluviatilis. The sequence goes on from JAWQFJ010010742.1 coordinate 4,637, forward strand.
AAATCCTACCATATTCATGCAAAACTGTTAAGTTTTCATAAAGTTTACTTTTAGGAACTCATGTAACAGTTCTCTGCTCACCTCCGTACTTTTGACCGTATGCATTTTACAAATCGAATGCAGGTCGATGCAGATCTACACCAGCGAAGAATGTGTCGCCACGGCTCCACTGCTTATTGTTGCGTGTTCGCACAGAAAACGCTGCATTGATACTAAAACCCCATCCAAAGAAAATGTAAGCCATGAACAGCATTAATTTATCAAAGCTGTATGTTGAATGCATCAATAGGTCGTGAAAGCTTCTATATTTTAAAATCCGACAGGCAGGTCACACGCATAGACTAAACGTCGAAGCGTCGTTGCCATTGCTCGGCAAAGGGGCGCAACTCTAAATTCTGAAATCGCTCGAGTTCGCGGGCTCGGTGTAATCGTTGCGTGTGGTTGTCAACCCGATTTTTACATGCACGGTCAGACCGGATCGGGAGCAAAATCGGCTTGAAAACCGGTACATGTAGGAAAACTGCTTACTTTTTTTATAAAGCAAAGCAATAATGGAAATATGTTGAGACTGCGTATTTTGTTTGAAATACATTTTCCCCCCTTTTTCTTTATGGAAAAGTGAAATGTTGTGTTGGAAGCCAATTTGTGATCTCTCACAGGGAAATTGGAGTCACATGACTTCCTTGCTGCTGTGATGTAGAAGTGGGTGCACCCCTTTCAAGCAGTATATGTCCACATGACCAGAAAGCGTGTTTACAGCTTCCAATGGTGCATGCTGCTGGAAATTGGTACAATGTGAGCAGGACAAATGCCAGCATGCATGTCCTCCTGCACTAAGAACCTTTCATGCTGAAAAATGGATTTTGTACAGTGGAAATGGAAGACTTTCCTATAGAGACGACGTACTCGCACTTGTGCAATGATCACTGAAAGATGATTTCAACATAAGGATGGAGTAGAAAATGGGCATCACCTCCAAGTGAATTTCCAAACGAGCTTGAGTGTTGTCTGAACAGAAATATCATTTGAGAGGTTTGCACACATGGCAGTGATGTCAGCTGTCAAATTGTCTGCTCATGCTAGACAATCTACAGCTAAGACCTGGTTGCCCGATTTGATATGATCCAAGTGCATGAACTGCGTGGGTTTAAGCCAAAGTCATGTAGCACACTCAAATACAATATCACTCTCATTTTCACTCTCAATCACTGCTGCAAATGGTTCGATTTATGCTGTTTATGTTAGAAGCTCAGCTCAAACATTTGCCCCTAACTTAGCACCTGTCCTTAAGAAAACATTCAGTTTGCCGACATTTCATGGGATGTTGTGATAAAAGGGAAGACAACTTTTCAATGGGCATTGGCTTTTTACTTGGCTGCTTTGTAGTGACAGTTAGGGTCTGTCTGTCTGTCTGTCTCCATCTCTCTCTCTCTCTCTCTCTCTCTCTCTCTCTCTCTCTCTCTCTCTCTCTCTCTCTCTCTCTCTCTCTCTCTCTCTCTCTCTCTCTCTCTCACACACACACACACACACACACATGCACGCGCGCACACACACACACACACACACACACACACACACACACACACACACACACACACACACACACACACACACACACACACATTAGGCAAAGTGAAACCAAACATTGTGGTTAGAGTAACCAGACAACTGATTTATTTTCCTGCCAACCCTAAACTTTAAAAAATATATTTCAAAAGAAGTGAGGGGAAACTCCCAAAGGTAAACAAGAAACTGCATGCTGTTTCATCTGCCCTATGATTACTAAGTTTAAAAAATTGATTTCAGGGAAAGAGAAAACGTGAAAAAAAGAAACCTTGGGAAAACTTGCTTTTTCCATCTTCTGTATACAAATATGTCCAACTGTGCCAACAAAAGTTCTCAGAGGCAGGCAAGAGATTTCTCCGTTAATTAATGGAAATCCGTTAATTCTGAAGCTCCAGGGGCCATTCTCGTGATTCGTGCAGATCCATTGAGAAAATTGGGGGTGGTGGTGGTGTGTGTTGAGGTTTTGTATATAAGGCTATAAGCATAGCGTCTGTAAGCCGACGTTCACTTCGGCGTGACATCACATGTGCTCGGAAGTTGGTAGAGGTCACTCGCTTATCTATTTTTAGATTGCGCCGTTCGCTGCTTGCCTGCAGACACTGATCTAGTTCTCAAACGGTTTTAAAATGAGAAAAGATTGATGACAATGAATAGCGCGTACAGGTGAAAATAGTGACAGATAGCGCGCCATTCTGGGCAAATGGTTTGAAAATGAGAGACACTTTGAGGATGACCGTGTTTGGGAATATAGTTCGTCTGCTCAACGCGATCGCCATCTTGATCTTTCTCGACGCCTGCCCTGAGTTGCACAGTGGCGGTGCTTTAAAGCGATGGACAGGAGCAGCGCTTGCACCGAGAAACGCTTCGCTAAATTTCCCGCTCATCACCGCTTGCAAGCGCTGAGATGGTGGTCTCGTCAGTGCTTGCAAGCGGTGATGAGCGGGAATCTTGTCAGCTTAAGAGCCTGAAATTACAAACCATGAATTTCAACAATTATAATCTGGTGTTTGCTAATCAAAAGTGTTGTTCTGGACTTGCCACAGCTGTCAGGAGAGTGACTTTTTTAAAGTCAAAATTGTGAAAACTCTTCAGCTTCAGGGGGCTCTGCTCCCTCACCCCCGCAAGGGGCTTCCACCAGCCCCCAGACCCCCGCTAATTTTTTCAGTTAATTTCACAATTTCAGGATCTCATGCCTGAGAGGGGTAAGGTGTTTCCTTAGAATTTTTACATGTTTTAAGCAGAGAGACTATTGGAATTGCATTGCATAGGTGTTACGAGTTAGCTTATTTCTAATTCAGGTCGTTTATGAATAAATGAATCTAGGGGTTAACTTCACACTGCCCACTCGCAACTCTTCCCACACAATCATCAATCAACGATGGAACATGTTTGAAATGACGGTGAGGACACAGATCATAATCAAAATACTTTAATTCCTTCAAAATCAAAATCCTAAGAGAGCGCTGTAAGCGGTAAATAGGATACTAATAATAATAATTATGCAACAATAAGTGTACTGAATCTACTTCACCAGATAAAATAAAGGTGGTCTGCCAAACCCAATGAAATGATACTTAACTGACAAAGGTGCAGGTTCAGCCAATCAGCGGTCTCATTTAGTTGAGTTCGATGGTGGATGTGACGAACGCACGTGGAGGGGGAAGGGAGAGGGAAGGGGAAGGGGAAGGGGGAAACCGGTGCACCACCAGGCACCCATTCTGAACACAGAGATATAGTATCTCTGACACAGGTTGGTCACGTGACTTCGGCTCCACATTCCAATGATTCTACCAATCAAAATTCAACGTGATCAGAAGACCATTGAGAGTAAAAAGAGACGATTCTATTTCACTCCAATTATTTATCCCGATAGATAAACACAAATTTGGTGTTCTAATAAAACTAATCTATGAGATTTTCAGGAAATCATTTGAGAACTACTTTTAGCGCGAACGTCGTCTAAAAGGTTGCAAACTGCCTTGAGCACGTGCGATTGTGTATATAGTAATACACGCAATCTTTGGACCTACTATAAACGCAGCGAAAAGGATTCCTATGGGTCCGGGCTGGTTTCGTGAATCTATGGTTATACTCTCGCAAGTAATTGCTTTCTGGCCGGAACCTGTGGTCTAACTGCCTTCACACTGTTTGACGAGCTCCACACTTCGATCATTCGTGTATCAACTGATGGAGTCAGTAAGTGATTTAACCTACATTCCGTCTGTGTTGAACGTTAATCGAATGGAAGTTTCTTCTGTAGGAATCCCTCCGATTCCGAAGTTCGATATTATTGGATAGCTCAGAAGCAGTTTTTCTAAGTTTAATCCTTCTAAGCATACATTAAATTAATGATTCCTCATCAGCAAAAGCACTCAGCGGGTTTCTGTGTGTATCGGTCCAAATGATTATGCAGACGGGATTGGTTGCATTACTCGCTCAATGAAGTATAAATATTGCTGTTGTATTCAAAGTCCTTATAATTAGTAGAGTTCACAATATTACACTCTTGTGATTCGAATTTTACCGCATACAAGTTTTACATTAATGGGAAATCGATGTTTAGAAAATGAATTGACGAAAAGATGGCTGCCAGTATCGAGTGTATCACAACAAGCGGAGGAATACACTCACGATGTGATATGCCATTCAGCGTGGCTGAGACTCTGTGTTCAGAACGGTGGTATGCATGTTATGGAAGAATTAAGGCTATCACGTGACCAACCTGTTGCTGAGACTATATCCACTAGTCTCAGCCACGCTGAATGCCAGGCACCTTTACACCACAATGAATTAAGAAAACTGGAATTTTCTCCACCCAGTGGACTGGTCAGTTGAGGGGGAATTCTCTTGCTTATGATGGCAGGCGTTGGTAATCCTTCTGTGGAACGAGACGACTGGGGCGAAACTCTGGGTGCAGACGTTTCTGGGGAGGAGGTGAATCAAAGACGTAGACGCTCACAATGGCGGAGCACGTGGAGAAAGCAGACGTCCGTCTTTCTCAGTGGTAGGGGTGAGGCGAACTCCGCTTTCGTCGAGAGAAGCTTCGTGATGTGGAGAGGAGACGATACTTCAGTTCTGTCTTTTGCAGTCGTCTCTTCAGAGGTAGTCGAACTTTTCTTCATGGGACGGGCTCTCGATGTAGAATGGCTTGCGCCACGAGGATTTCAGACAGGGCGCTTCCACGCACACAAACGGTGGCTGTCTTAGGATAACTGGACTCGCGCGCCCACTACGGGATTTGCAGGGGGTTTTATACTGGCGCCCAAAAACCTCATACCTTTCTGTCCAATCACAACACATGTAGGGTGTCTTCAGTCGTAATCTCAAACAGAGGGTCAATCACTGATCGGTTATATTAGTACTTATTCGATCACATGTTGTCTTCAGTTCAGTTCTCATCAATCCACCAACCGAACACCGTCGTTAGGCGAACTCCAATGTCCCAGGTTGATTGGCTAATCACAATTCTCTAGTCGTTCTGTGATTACTCACAGCTTGGAGTCGCAAAGCACTTTACTGATTAATTCATACATCAGGCAAGTGTCAGTGTTCCTTCACCACTCGCCTCTCATAAATCTTGAATGAACATGGTGCATTCTACTGCAATCATAAGGTCGGCAGACCACCTCACACTATCCTAGCAGGGTTGGCAGCCACACTAACCCACCCCACTGGTTAATAAGCAACAATATGGCAGACACCAACAAGTGAGGAAGGGTGCTCTCGTCGCACCACATAAAAATAAGAACATTTTAGCTCTGCCACACTGCGAGCTTGACTTGTACAACTGCTAGTCTTTGAAATCATTAGAACGAATCAAGACAACCTGTGACACTTCCTGACTTGTTGATACATAATTCATTTGGCATTTTTCTAGAGTTGCTTCATTTTGAAATCTAATGTTGTGATGATGGACCTGTGCGGGCATGAACAGTTTGCATGTGGATGACTCATGTTGGTCATTTCAACCACTGAGAAGCCAGGCAGTGAAACCTATCTCTACTCTCAATACCTCTAATGGAAAAGCTATCTAATTTGGGCACCAATGCACCTGAATGGTACACTCATTAAGTGGTTTGTCAAGATTCATGTGTAAATACAAAATCAAATTATGATAATTTGATCAAGGAAAACTGAAATACAGGTGCCTAGGAATGTTTCTGGTCTAATAAACCGCAAAGTAATACCAATAAACATCAATTTGATGGGGGGGTTTTCTGTTCTTTTTTAAATTTACCTTTGTCACAGACAGGTTGTGTGGCTGATAGCCAATCAGATGCAGCCTACCATCCAGCTTTGGCACATGTACCTGGGTTTGAAAGCATTTCCTGTTTTTCCTCATCTGCTCTCTCTCTCTCTGCATGCAGGCAGTGCATTTGCTGGCTTCGCTGGGCAGCACATTGGACACAGTCAACACCACAGGCAACACGCCTGTACACATCATGATGCAGACTGGCCGCTACGACCTCCTCATGGCGCTCTTCTACCACGGTGCCGACGTCAACATCACCGACTCTGAGGGAGAGACACCGCTGCACTGGGCTGTCCAGGTAGGTCTTTCCCACAGACAGGACATTGTTAGGATTGTTAGGACAGGACGCACTGAGCAGGAAGGGAAAGACTTTCGACTGCTCAGCGGATGCTGTTTGGAATCCAGAGTATCCAGGCATGCAAGGCCAAAAGTGAGTACTGTAGCAGTGTCTAGGAATTGCTCATGCAGACAGAACTTGTGACAGACCTCAAAAGTTCAACTAGGTAGAGGTAGAACACTCTGACATCATCTGGGGTTTCAGGAGTTTGGTTTCCTGCCTGAGGCCTTGACACTCGGTGTACCCCCAGCAAGATTTTAGCTCTGTATTAGCAACTAGGCCGATATACTTTTGAATTGGATGTTCTACTGATGAAGAAGATATCTGAAGAAAAGCAGACATGAACAATTCATGGAGCTTTGTTTATGGAGCAGGCAGTGCTATTGCATGAGGTCTCAAGACCTTGTACTTTCTGTCCCCTTTGGAGCTTGTGCTGTTTTGAAAACTTAGATCTTTCACATTAGAAGGAGCACTAATTTGTATTGCATGCAGAGTGTGCTGTATTGATTTCTGTTACTGGATGCTCAGAGAGTGGAAGGTTTCCATTGCAGAGTTATGATCTGATGATGGTCTGTATTGACTCTGCAGAATTTTTCATGCAGAAGATTCAGTGAAATGCTTTGCGCTCAGGTTTAACATATAGAGCTGAAGCCGAAGCCCTGTGAGGGACAGACAGGAAAAAAAAGTGAGATCAAAGGCGAGGACTGAACCAGGCACCTTTCGGTTAGAGCCCTAAATGCTCTACCAGCTGAGCTACCATGGTCTATGTTTTCTTCTCCTGTCTACACTGTCTGTGTCCATTCAATGCACTGGAGTTAGGATGAAGAGGTGAATGCAGACCAAGGCAAACCTTGTGCCTCTGAAATTGCAGAAAGATGACATTTCCCTGGTGCGGACAATTGTGGTGTTTGGGGCAGACATCAACATCAGCAACAAGAGGAGGCAGTCAGCCAGGCACCTGGCAGCCACCTCCAAGGGCAAAAATTCGTGAGTGTTTTGAAAGACTGGCATGCCAGCAATTAATCACAGCAGTTAATTCCACAGTTCAGAGTTCATAGTTCACAGTTATCCTCCATGGCTCCACAGTCTCCTTCTATCGGCAGTTCTTCTTTTGTCCATGCAATCCCTTTGCTGTCTGCCTCGAAACGGTCGTCTTCTCTCTGCTGTTGTTGGCGAGCTCTTGTTGTTTCATCGTCTGCTCACAGGTCGGCTCTTAGATGTAGCAAGCTGCTGTCCTGGGTGGGGGTAGCCAAGCTGGAATCCCACTTCTGACACCAATTTGTTACGAATCTGTCGTGCGGCGTAGTTTCCCACTGTTCACGACAGTGGTACGTCGTATGTCAAGTGAGACGCAGGGGCGAAGCTTGTTTCCGCCATCAACTCTTTATTGGCCGTTGTTACAAGTTCTTAGTACGTAACCTTCTAAACCCTGGTGGTAAAATGGTCAATCTCTCACCCAGATGGAATGGGGTCTGTGCTCACCCAGATGGAATGGGGGACTGTCCTCACCCAGATGGAATGGGGGACTCTCTCTCACCCAGATGGAATCGGGTCTCTTCTCTCGCAGGCACTGCCGCCTCTATTTATCGGCATAGACGAGAGTAGAAACAAACAGGGAACCGGAAGGTTCACTTCCGGAGGACCCTCATACAAAGAATGGAAGACAGGGGTCAGAGGGGCGCGGGAGGGTGCTGACAATGCAAACTGAAGGGAGCGGTTCACTAGCCGAGGGTGACACTAAGATAACGAGTGACTGACAGGGCAGCGACTGACAGGGCAGCAGCGACAACTGAATACGGAGGATGAGCAGAGTAGGCATGCACAAAAATATTCCTCACAAGCTTACGGCTCTGAGAGACATGCACTTTAGCAAATCTTCGCAACCACAGAAACATTCACAACACCACTCACGCAGCTGCACACAGACATTAGAGATAAGACTGCACCGAAAACCAAAAAGAAGACCAACTCTCCCCCCCCCCCCCCCCCCCCCAATACTACACTCAATAGCAGTCCATATATCCATGGATCCTGTATGATGTAGTGTCCATGATATATCCCAGAGGAAGCGCAAGTGAGAAAGTGTCACTGTCACAGATGTGGAGAAGTGTGTGCGCACCGCCGACAGGATCAGCGGCGGCAGAGCTGCCTGGGGGGTTCTGGACAGCGTTGAGCTCCGCCACCGCCGTGGGGAAGAACGAGTTCTGAAAACGGCACGTGCGCGTTTTGAGGGACCTGAAACGACGGCCAGAGGGAAGGAGCTGGAAGAGGGGACAAGCAGGATTGGAGAGGTCCGCCACAATCTTACGGAACTTGCGCACTATGCGCTGGGCGTAGATAGAGGCTAGGGAGGGCAGATCACAGCCGATGATCCTGCCAGCAGCGCGCACGGCACGCTCCAGCTTGTCTTTCTGCTGTTGGGTGGCACCTCCGAACCACACACAGATGGTTTATTAGTTGAGGTTTGGACTGTTATGCAGCAATCTGTAGGCACTGTAGTTGGTTTTTGACTCACATGCGAAGCAAAAGTGAGTCTATGTACTCACCCGTGTCGTCCGTCCGTGCGTCCGTGCGTCCGTGAAAAACTTTAACGTTGGATTTTTCTCAGAAACTATTAAGTCTATCAACACCCAATTTGGCATGATGGTGTATGATGACAAGGCGTCAAAAAACATACATTGTGACTTGACCTTGCTTCAAGGTCATGGTCGCAGGGGCCGTAAATGTTGTCTAAAAAACAGCCATTTTTCACATTTCCCCAATTTTCTCTGACTTTTTTGAGATTGGATACCTGGTGTATAGGGCAAAATAATCCCTATCTTTTGATACCAGTTTGATTGACCTTGCTTCAAGGTCAAGGTCACAGGAGCTCTTTAAAGTTGGATTGTGTACATATTTTGAAGTGACCTTGACCCTGAACTATGGAAGATAACTCTTTCAAACTTCATAACATTGTAGTACACATGTTATACTTTCATACTAGGTCACCCGTGTCGTCCGTCCGGGCGTCCGGGCGTCCGTCCGAGCGTCCGGGCAGACCGGGCGTCCGGGCGTCCTTTAATCCGTAAAAAAACTTTAACGTTGGATTTTTCTCGGAGATTATTAAGTCTATCAACACCCAATTTGGCATGATGGTGTAGGATGACAAGGCGTCAAAAAACATACATAGTGACTTGACCTTGCTTCAAAGTCAAGGTCACAGGAGCTCTTTAAAGTTGGATTGTATACATATTTTGAAGTGACCTTGACACTGAACTATGGAAGATAACTCTTCCAAACTTCATAATATTGTAGTACACATGTTATACTTTCATCATGACACACATTTGGTCACATATCATCAAGGTCAAGGACGGTTTGACCCTTATGAAACGTGACCAAAATGGGGTAGTGAACCTCTAAAAGTGACCATATCTCATGGTAGAAAGTGCCAATAAGCACCATTGTGCTTCCTATGTCTTGAATTAACAGCTTTGTGTTGCAAGACACATGTATTTTGGTAGGAAAAATGTGTAAAGCATTTCTTAGTGTATGATGTCATTGCTAGGTTTAGTTGTTTGACCTTGACCTTGAAGGTCACCCGAAGGTCAAGGTCATGTAAAGGTCAAGGTCAAGCATGTGAGTCGTATGGGCTTTGCCCTTCTTGTTTTCTTAGAAATCATGCTGTTGTACATTATATGGAGAGAGGGGACACTGTGTAAGTAAGAAAATCGTTTTCCTGTTAACAGGTGATGGATAGAAACTTTTCTGTTAATTTTTTTTCATTGTTGAACTTAAAAGAGTGTTATCTATCATTTCAATGTATGGAAATGGAATGCTTTTCATTCATATTTCTCACTTATCATACACATTTCCATTCTAAGTTGACACTAATAATTCAAATGATTAAAGCAAAGAGTACTTTTACTGCTGAATCTTCCTGCATTTCAGGAACATGCTCTAAATCTCTGCCACTGTTACAGGGAGGTGATTCTGTACTTGCTGCATGTGAAGGGGGCAGCGCGATGCAGTGCAGAGGTCGAAGGTTGCATGGTGGGCTGCTCTGTAGAGGGCAACTTCAACGGCACGCCAGACAACACCATGAAGACCATGATCAGAGTGGACAGCGTGGGTGAGTGGCTGTACAGGGGCATGCTGCTTTCACTAGGAACCTTGCAAGACATTGCGAGAAGTAGCCTGGAGTCGGTATGTGTCAACATGATGACCGAAGATGAAAAGGCAGTCAAATGTTTGACACATGTTGACAACAGCCTATTATTTGCCAACTAGGTAGGCTTAGCGACATGCCCCGGTTTTCATCATGTGAGCTTCAGGGGAATTTTTGGTGTAGCAATGCAGATGTGGCATGCATGGTTCACCACTGAGTGTGACATTTGGCTGGAGCTGCTCAATGCCTCCTCATCAGCTGGAACCCCTGGCTGCTGGACTTTTAAGCCTATTCCGGTAGTTAAGCCAGAGGTGGCCCCGAGGAGCCAAAGAGGCTTCATGACAGAGTCCTTTTATTAAGACCTCACTCAATGATAAGCCGAAACTAAAAGCAGCAATAAACAGGTTGCCAATAAACTGGTGTCCTCACTAGTGTACCAGACAAGATGAGCCATGCAACAATGTTTGTTCAGGCCAGAATTACTGTGATCTGTGTGCGCTGTGGCTGTAGTCATTTAGAACTGCACAGCAGAGGCCAACCTCCAATGGCGTTTTATGAAGAGAATGTTCACAAGTTTCAATTAGGGAAGTAGATGTTCCACTTGTCATTTTGTACTCTTTCATTCTTTGCTATGTCATTTTAAATATTAATCTGATTTTATTCTTTTGAACACTTTTACTTGTTTATCTACTTACATATATGATATTCACATTTGTCCAAATGCCTTGGGAGAGCTGTGGTCAACTGGACAATGATGCCCAATATTAGACAACGCATCTTGATTGAGTTACAAACCCTTGAACATTTTCATTCAGATGCCCCCATGGATCGCAAGCTGTTAGTAGTGCTTGACATGATAGACAGTCCTACTGCTGTGGGAGACAAGGTAAGAGAGAGGCCCTAGGCTATAGACCCTATTCACGCGGCGGCCATGTTAGTTTTAAAACGAGGCCCCGTACGCTAACGCGGCGACCGCGCTACCTTCACAGTATTGCTGGAGCGGCAGTTTGACAAATGTTCCGGACTTTTCTCAAGGTGATGTGGAAAGATGGTCGAACGAAGGCAGAACAATAGCAAGAAGACAAAGTGACAAAGGCTATGAGAAGTGGATTGAAGGGTTTATCGACTACGATGCCATCAAAGGTTGGTACACAGTGACAAGTTCTTTCGCTTAGATTAGAACTGAGTGTTCGACTTGTATTCTTTCTTGGTGTCGCTTTCAAATCTGTTCACAGTACTAGGCTGGCTGGTTTACTTAGATGTGATTTTTTTAATGCGTGCTAACTGATATTAGGTTTAGAGCTTGAATTTTCGATGATATTACACAAGTTCTTTTTCGCTTACAACTCGAGTGTTCGAACCAATGAAAACCACGAAAAGAGACGGTCGTTTCGTTCCTTGCCTGTCATTGGCCAGCTTGTCATGAGGTCAGCGCGTGATCACGGGCTGACCTCATGACAAGCTGGCCAATGAGAGGCAAGGAACAAAACGGCCGTCTCTTTCCGTGGTTTTCATTGGTTTGAACACTCGAGTTTTAAGCGAAAAAGAACATGTGTAATATCATCGAAAATTCAAGCTCTAAACCTAATAATCAGTTAGCACGCATTAAAAAAAAATCACATCTAAGTAAACCAGCCAGCCTAGTACTGTGAACAGATTTGAAAGCGACACCAAGAAAGAATACAAGTCGAACACTCAGTTCTAATCTAAGCGAAAGAACTTGTCACTATGTACCAACCTTTGATGGCATCGTAGTCGATAAACCCTTCAATCCACTTCTCATAGCCTTTGTCACTTTGTCTTCTTGCTATTGTTCTGCCTTCGTTCGACCATCTTTCCACATCACCTTGAGAAAAGTCCGGAACATTTGTAAAAACTGCCGCTCCAGCAATACTGTGAAGGTAGCGCGGTCGCCGCGTTAGCGTACGGGGCCTCGTTTTAAAACCAAAATGGCGGGTCGCGTAAATAAGGTCTATTCAGATATAATGCCGTCTGCTCTTTTACCTGAACCCTTACCCTGATAGTGGTGGCATATGCTGCATGGCTGTAACTGGGCCAAGCCTGCCAGTTGCAACATTTGCTGTGAGTGATGAGCGGGGAAGATTGTGAAATGAGCTTTTCAAAAATTACCTCAAAAATTCAACTTTAACATTTTGGTAAAACAATGACATGGATTTGTTCCTTGTTCAATTGTGAGTACTTTGGTATCATTTTGCTATATTTTGTTGGATGGTTAAAATGGTACATGCAAAAGAAAAGAGTATATGTCTTGTCCTTGAAATGTAGCTTTCTTTAGTAGTATTGACAGAGCAAACAGTTCTAGTTATGGTGCCAGGGAAAGGCTGAAAATGTCCTGCAAAGCTATACTTCACCTTTCCTGCTGATCCCGTACTGCCTCTTGACACCCATCAAAAGAATAAGCTACACTACATTTTTCCTACTCAAAATACTTTTTCTAAAGTTAGCATCTGTGTCAGGCAGAGAACGGAGTTCTGGCCCAAGTGGTCATGTGACTGCTAAATTTAGTACAGTGTGTCAGAGGAGGGAGAAGTGTGAAGGCACAGCTGAGCACATTCTAGTAAACTAGAGATTTCGCCTACCGGCAAAAGTATCTCTAGCACAGTTCACATCACGTGATGGAAGGTTTTTGGCCAATTTATGCAAGCGGAGGTCACACGAGAGGCTTGTGGGATAGCCGATGTATTCCCTGACATACGCCGTTAAAGTAGTTCTAAGACTATTTCGCACAAAACTCTTAACTTACTCTTGTTGAGACAACAAACAAGCGTTTATTCGATACAATAAAATGTTTGTGTTGAAATGGAAACAAGTTTTGACATCTGAATGATTTCTGTAAAAAGTGGAGAGAAAAATTGTATCAGAACGAACTATTTTTGGCGCAAGGCTGTAATGCGAAAGGTCAAGCCTATTAATTGCGCATTCATTGCGAAATGTGCCAGAGTCACTACTGACTCGGGTTTACAGAATGAGCTGAGCAAGGCTGACATCTGGGTCAGTTTGGGAATGGCAGCAAGGGCAGAGAGAGGCTGTGTGGGACATTATACTAGGCTGAACTCCTCTTTGTTTAATCGCAAATGCTGTGTCTGAGTATCAACTATGATAGCATCCCTGTACTGGAGTACTATGCTGACGTAGCTGTGGACGTATGTCTGCAGGTGCTGTGTCTGGATGGAGGGGGCATCCGGGGCCTGGTGCTGATCCATATGCTGATGGAGATAGAGCGAGCTGCCAAGCGTCCAATCAGGGAGTGCTTTGACTGGATCGGGGGTACCAGCACTGGCGGCATTGTGGCTCTGGGCATTGCGAGAGGTAGAATGGCTTTGCCTGCTTGTTGTTCTGCATGTGTATGACACTTGAATGAGTTACTGTAGTAGGGCCTACACAGTGTCTGCAACCTCTGACTGATCTGCATTATTTCATGTTGATTTATCGTCCTAATTTGACAATTGTTTTTGTATCCTCTTATGAGAAGTTGCGGATCATATGTGATCTACAAACTATTGTGAACATTTAAAAAGAAAATATCAAAATTCGTATCTGTGAAACTGAAGTCCTGACGTAGAAGTATGGTTGCAGATTTAATGTTGTATTTTTATTGCTAGGAAACCTTGTAAGTTTAAAATTGCATTATATGAAATGTTACATTTTCTCTATTTGTGGATCTGAATTCCTTTTGAAACAACTCCTGCCTAGTAGTCATTGACCCATGCTTAGTGAAAACATAGTGTGTCCCACACACTGCACTCTTGCCCTTGTCACCATTTCCATGCTTAGTGAAAACATAGTGTGTCCCACACTCTGCACTCTTGCCCTTGTCACCATTCCCATGCCTAGTGAAAACATAGTGTGTCCCACACACTGCACTATACCCTTGTCACCATTCCCATGCCTAGTGAAAACATAGTGTGTCCCACACTCTGCACTCTTGCCCTTGTCACCATTCCCATGCTTAGTGAAAACATAGTGTGTCCCACACTCTGCACTCTTGCCCTTGTCACCATTCCCATGCCTAGTGAAAACATAGTGTGTCCCACACACTGCACTATACCCTTGTCACCATTCCCATGCCTAGTGAAAACATAGTGTGTCCCACACTCTGCACTCTTGCCCTTGTCACCATTCCCATGCCTAGTGAAAACATAGTGTGTCCCACACTCTGCACTCTTGCCCTTGTCACCATTCCCATGCTTAGTGAAAACATAGTGTGTCCCACACTCTGCACTCTTGCCCTTGTCACCATTCCCATGCCTAGTGAAAACATAGTGTGTCCCACACACTGCACTCTTGCCCTTGTCACCATTCCCATACTGCCTCAAGTCAACGAGGAGATGCTGCGCTCTCTCTCATTTTCTTCCCTTTGCTAGTTGTTCTAAACTGAACCATCTCGGGGTTATTTGGTGTGGCATTTCAGCCACCAAGCAATCACATAATCTATTCAGTTAGGACCATGAGAGTGCAGTATGTCGCTGGCAGCTAGAGGCAGAATGGGAAGGGCAGCAAGGGACAGAGATAGGCAGCATAGGATATTTTACATCTGAAGGTGCAGCGTAGAATTTGATTCCCCCGACCACAGATCTTGTCCATTGATTCTTGCTGTGTTTCCTCAACACCAGGCATGAGTCTGCAGCACATCGAGGGGCTGTACTTCCGCCTGAAGGACGTAATCTTCACAGGCAGGCGGCCCTACTCCTCTGAGCACTTTGAGAAGCTCCTGAAACAGGAGTTCGGAGAGGACGCCTGCATGGCCGACATCACTGGACCCAAGTGAGCACTGTAGACATAAGGAAAGGAATGATATTACATGTATGCGCCATTGTCATGCAGTTTTCTCTGCAATTTCTTTTAGAAAATGAATAAAATTTTGATTGGCATAATCTGATTTTTTCCTTTTAGACACTTGAACCCTTGTTTTCTCCTACACGTTTACATTTCTAAATGTCCATTCTCCCTCCTTGTCAATCTGACACTTTGGCGCTGTCTTCCAGGGTGCTGGTGACAGGTGTACTGGCTGACCGCCATCCACCACAGCTGCACATCTTCCGCAACTACTACAAGACTCTGAACAAGCCAACTTCTGGTGCCCCTGGGGTCCCCTTTTCTGAGGGCAGGGGAGACAGAGGAAATGAACCTATGCCTCACGGTAACTGTCACGGAGGAAGAGAAGGCAGGGCAGTGGGAAATGGTCTTCCCTGGATCTCTGCACAGAAGGCTTGTGGATTTGTTACCGTCAGATGTTATGAGAAAAGAAAGTCGTAACTTTCTGGATGTTGTTAGGTTTTGGGTTGTGTTGTTTTTTTTTGCTTGTTGGTGTTGTTTTAACGTTGCTAGGGTGAGGACTTTTTTTGTGCCACTTGGCTCAGATACACTGAGATAGCATGTATGATAGAAATAGTCAGGTCTCTCTGTGCATACAAATCTGGAAGTGATACATTTCCACCTGCAGATATAAGGGAATCAGTGACTGGGATAAATTGACACAATTTTTCCCTTTTATATTAAATGAATCATCAAATGCGTTACCTATTGCAAATTTCCTCAGCAGCTGGATCCATGGTCACAGAGCTCTTGTAGCCCACTCCAGCAGCTTGACCATGGGCAATCCCAAGCAGTGCCAGCTGCCACTGGGGGCATCAGCATTAGACATGAACTTTCCCCTTTCCCCCCTGTCGCGTATTATCTATTGCTAAATGTTGTTTTGCGATGCAACACTCTCGGCATCAAGGAACGACGTAGTCGCCCTAAAGGGGAGAAGCAAATTGATATACAAAGTTTACAACTAAACTTAACCACCACGCCTTGGGGGACACCACAAACAGTCAAATAATGATGGAAACAAGCAAAAGACGATTTACCACTGAATCAGAGATAAAAACAACAAGTTTAATCAAATACAAGTTCCCTCAGATCACTGCACAGGGCAGTGATCGACAACGAGGGTCAAACAGGGAAGGGTAAATCAACAAAGCAATCCCCAGCGGAAACAAGGTGGTGAGGCACTTTCGCTGTGGAAGTCAAGTCCAAAAATATACACAACAACAACAACAACAATCACCCTCAACGAGGTGATTCACAAATCCCCAAACACATGAGAAAAAGCAGTCACAGGTAACTCTGTCCACGTTCCCGGGCACGTGACAGGTCAACACTGCGATGCCACAAAAACACCTTCACTCCACTCCCCCAAAAAGCTCACAAATCTGAAAACAATTCAATGATTCCAGACAAATACAACCCACTCACAACCATACATTCTGACACGCCCTCTCAAGACTAGAACATGCCTCTAACACGGAATTAACCCGACACCCCCATTCCCATAAAAGTATTAGCTCACTTCAACGCCAAATAGAAGTGGCTAAAGTTCTTCACTGGACAATTAACATCAAAACGTTAAGTTACACAGAATATTTAGAACTACTCAAACCCCTTCTAAATAAACTCTCCCACTCAGAACTTCTAAGTTAATGTTGCAGGGATCAGCCTACCCTCACTAGGCTGTCCAGGGAAAACGTCCCCTCTCACAGGACAATTAAATGAAGTAATCCCCTCTCACAGGACCACATAAAACTCACTCCAGTACAGAGCACAGGGACACTGGCCAACTCCGCACTCCTAGTTAGAGAGATCAGGAAGGCACTCGCCTCGACCCAGTCAATGCTGTGACCCAAAGGGCGCAAGCATCCCCGCAGACATTCCAGAACCTACGTAGTCACCAGTCCCCCCAGCACTGCACATGAATGTTTACTCTGCTACAAGCATGAGACACTCCCACCACCCTCAGGAGAAAGATAAGGCGGCCCCAGCCGGACCAGGCTAACCCCACCAAGCTCCTGGGAGACAGTAGAGCGTCCCCACCATTCACAAGTTAATACCAATAACTGCAGTAAATCTTGAAATGATTTAAGAAACACCTAATCCTTAAAGAAATCCCATTACAAATACTTTGCTTCTTTCCCTTGCAAAGCTAAAACACACTCCAAAGCAGTTACAGCACTTTGCTAGAATATTAATGACCCCTGAGGCCACGCCCCCTTTCACTCAGCTGTGGGCTTGCCCTGACCTCGCTCTGGCTAAGGTCACGCTTAACCACAACAAACACCGCATTCCAATCTTTCCTCCCTCTCCTCGCACACGCTGCCACGCCTCAGCCAATCACGCACGCTCTAGCGCTCGACAGCTGTAAACAACAGAGTGAGTGAAGGAAAATGACGGGGCATGCTCTTACCCGTGCAGTCCAGACCTGGTTCCTGGAATGCTCTTAATTCTAACACACATAGGGCTATTCGCTACGGGTAGGAGTCCGTCCTTCACCCGATAAAGATTACTGACAAAGCTCAAAGCTTAACACAGTCAGTCATTGGAAAGCTAATTTCAACACACATGGGGCTATTCACTATAGGTAGGAGTCTGTCCCTCACCCGATAGAAGTTTACTGACAAAGCTCAAAGCTTAACACAGTCAGTCATTGAAAGCTAATTCCAATACACATAGGGCTATTCACGATCAGATCAAATCAGTCTCAGTGAGGTCAACTCCATCCAAGTCGATTGAATCATTCGGTCTCCCTCACTGAACTCGTTGCCTATTTCTCTAGCAACCAAAGGCTGTGCCCCTCGCTGCGCTCTGCAGAGGAGGGTCGCTAGCATTCTGACTACCCCACTTAGAATTCGATTAAGAATCCAAATGTCTACGCTCAAGGCACCCCACACCTTAATTACAGAGCTAGACTATATACACTCACTGTGTATGGGAAAGACTGCGTCCAGCCTCCCTTTCTCTACTCCTTGCGGCCGTTGAAGGAATCACTTCTAATGATACCTGACACCCAGGTTTCCCTGAGCCCTCCGCCATCTCGTTCCATCTCGGGAAGAAGAAGGTCGGAGTTTGTAGTGATGCGCACTACTTTCTCTACTCCTTGCGGCCGTAGAAGGAATCACTTCTAATGATACCTGACACCCAGGTTTCCCTGAGCCCTCCGCCATCTCGTTCCACCTCGGGAAGAAGAAGGACAGAGTTTGTAGTGATCTGCACTACGCAAGATAAGAATACTTGCAGACCGGGACTTTCCCGTCGTTGAGGAGGTTGCACTCTCTGTGCGATGAAGAACTGTTCACAGGCAGACGCTCATACACTGCTCAGCGTCTGGGTAGAGTCTAGGAAACTCTATCAGCAGGATGGGTAGTAGACCATCCAGACACCATCCGTCGCTATCTGCTCCATGGAGATGCCATCCGTGAAACAGCAAACCCTCTATAGCCTGAAAACATAAAGACCCAGTCTAATGAGCCTCTATTCTTTCCCCCCAACGAATTCTTTCATAGAATTTACTCGAAATAGGGCAAACCGCCTTAGCCCACAACGCCAGAGAAAACTTCCCGCGCCCCAACAAGAAAAATCCCATTTAAACAACCATCCCCCCGCTAGAATGGAATTACGATTAATAACACACATGAACAGGGCTTTATCCGTCTCTC
Source organism: Theodoxus fluviatilis (assembly GCA_034096865.1). Taxonomy (NCBI): domain Eukaryota; kingdom Metazoa; phylum Mollusca; class Gastropoda; order Cycloneritida; family Neritidae; genus Theodoxus; species Theodoxus fluviatilis. The sequence goes on from JAWQFJ010010742.1 coordinate 23,434, forward strand.
CCCAAGAGAATGATAACCCAAGGACAGCGAGCTTTTTCCTACATCGGCCCTGTAACATGGAATAGCCTACCTTTCCCTGTCCGTCACTCTAATTCCATGTCCCAGTTCAAAACCTCCCTCAAGACACACCTGTTCCGGTCAGTCTTTCCTGACGAGCAGTGAAGGCGCCTCTTTTATGTTTCGTGTTTTGCCTGCTACTTAATTAATTGTATTGTATTTAATTGTTCTTTTTATTTCAATTGTATAGTATGTGAGTGTTAGAATGTTTTGTATGAGTGTAGACTTTATCATTGTACACGCCATGAGCTTGCTATTAGGGAAGGTATGTGCGTTATAAATAGTCTGTATTATTATTATTATTAATGAGTTTAACTAAAAACACAATTTGAGCGCTTCAACACGTCTTCCTCTCGCTCTTATATTAACCGTCATTTCTTTCTCAACGAGGCAAAACGAACGAATCAAATTCCACATTACCTCACACCAGGCCGTGGACCCTCTAGAACGAATCACCCTCAGGTGTAATCCAGTTAGCCCTCTTATCTCAGCCGAGATAAACTTTCGAAGTGAGTCGAACTTCGCCTGACCGCCTTATGCGGCCGCGGCGCGGGGAGCAGCCGCTACCCCGCCTGCCTTCTACCGTTGATGGTCACCGACTGCCTGACAACGCGCAATCAGAATCGAGATCGCCCTTTGTCACGTGGTTAATCTCCAATCAGAGCTCACTAATTTCGCGCGCTTGCCCCATCTCCCAATCATCACTTGACTCATCTTCGCGCTATTTCAGACCCGTGTTAAATAATATGTAACCCCTGTAGACGCATTGCGCATCGGTTTCCCGCTGTGACATCGCCGATGGTAACTAATCGCGCATGGTTCTGCGCATGCGTCAAAACCGAAAGTGACGCATGTATCGCGCCTTGTTCAAAGGTGATGTGCCGCGAGACTTTAGATTTTGTGTTTTTCGGTCAATGTGTTCATTTATTGACTGAAAAACACAAAATCTAAAGTCTCGCGGCACATCACCTTTGAACAAGGCGCGATACACGCGTCACTTTCGGTTTTGACGCATGCGCAGAACCATGCGCGATGAAGTTACCATCGGCGATGTCACACCGCCTATCGTGATTCTATTATTAGCGATGAAGCAAGCCCTATCTCCTAGCACTTACACTACAGCGCAACCCATGCACTTTCACTCACTAATTTATCACCCATTCGTCGCTTTCACGCGACACCCCCAGTTCAACAGCATGACTTCTTGCTTTGCCTGGTCCGTCCCAGCCAGTCTGGGTTGCAGTTGGTTCTCTCCTCTCCAAACCTCTCCTGACTTCTAAGAAAGAAAATATCTGTATTTCCTCTTGCTGCTCTCTACAGCTCCTTAAGTTTTCCAGTTTGCTTCATGTGGACTTCCTGACACCAAACACTCTGTCCCTCCTCCTCTCTGGCTACACTGTACTTCTGTATCAATCATTTTGACAGGTTGAGTTTTGATGTCATGACAAGTAAACCTGAGTAGTCTAGTGTAGGGCTCTATTTCAGTGGTGAAGTGACTCACCTGCTGTTGCTTCAGGGCTGGCAGTCCTGATATTCAAAGCTGCACAGATCCCAGAGTTTCGTCCATGCGCAATTTGCATTACCAACATTGCCTCCCCTTTTGAGGAATAAAAGCAGATACTGGGCACAGCTCAGCTTTGAATGGGAGTGAAATTTCCCCACAAAACCCCCCTGTGGGTTGGGGGTCAGAATAGACCCACTGCATCTCCCTATGCTATTTGTAAGCAGCAAATAAATAGGGATATCCTCACATGATTTGCGCTTACAATACACAATTCTAGTGATTTTCAGGCTCAATGGCCTTACATAGCCTACAAAGGCTGATAGGCCATAAAACTCCATCCATCCATCCATCCATCCCACACAAAAGGTTATTGTTATTGATAGTTATGTTTATAATATGATGCTCTCAATGTTTCTGATCAGATGTGAAGATCTGGGAAGCTGCCAGGCGAAGTGGGGCTGCACCGACCTACTTTCGTCCGCGTGGCTGCTACCTGGACGGTGGTCGGATGGCCAACAACCCCACCTTGGACGTGATGACAGAAATCCATGAGTACAACTCTGGCCTTAGGACCAGGGTGAGAGTCCCTTGATGTTTTGTCTCTTTCTTGAATGAACATGCATTTCTCTCCATCTGTTTGACCGCAGGGTGTGTTGTGTGTTGCTGTTGTTCTACCATTGAAATTTATTAGAAATGAGCCTTGAAAAAGGAGAGAGAGAAAGTGTGTGTGTGTGTGTGTGTGTGTGTGTGTGTGTGTGTGCACGAGATAGGCAGATGCTGAAACTGACAGACTAATGGAGCCAGAGCGTTTCCCCTTTCTGTCATTCCTCCAGTCCTGCCCCTCATTTCTTCCCAATGTCTCTCTCATCCTGCTCGTGCTCTCTCTCTTTGTATCCTGACAACTTATTGCTCTTCATGTCTTCATGAATGAATGTTTTTCCTTCTCGGGTTGATTTCTATCACCTTATGTCCTATCTTTTCTTTATCATTAATTTATTTTCCTCTGTGCCTTGGTCATCCTCCAAGATTTCTTCAGTTGCTGTTTTCCTTTGTGACCTTGCTTTTTTTTACCTTGCCAGGGTGAAGGTCATCAAGTTCGACCTTTGGAGTGCGTGGTGTCACTGGGCACAGGTCGAAGCCCCATGGTGGAGGTCAGCAGTGTGGACGTCTTCATTCCTACAAGACTCCTTGATGTTGCCAAAACCATGCATGGCATGAAGGCCCTTCTCAACCTCATGCTGTACCAGGTCAGCCCTGGACTGTTATTAGCATGAGATTGTCCCATAACGCTGTACTCCACCGTTGCTGCCATTTATGACTGTGCATTAGAATACAAGGCTAAAGTTGAAAAAATGACAAAGTGAAGTATTTCAACTACAATATTGTTTATTTATTCATGCATATTCCAGAAATAAACCAAAAACCAGCATGTATATAGAGGAAATCCTATATATTCTACCGTAATTTAAATCTCAGGAAAGCTATTACATGACATAATTTGCTGATGACTTTTCTCAGCGTTTGCTCAAAAACTGTTTTGCCAACTTTAGATTTGTTTCTCATGCACGGTCACATTTCTGTACTGCCCCATTCAGCCTTGTCCCATGCAGCTTTGTCCCATATGCACCTGTACTGCCCCATGCAGCCTTGTCCCATATGCACCTGTATTGCCCCCTGCAGCCTTGTCCCGCATGCACCTGTACTGCCCCATGCAGCCTTGTCCCATATGCACCTGTACTGCCCCATGCAGCCTTGTCCCATATGCACCTGTACTGCCCCATGCAGCCTTGTCCCATATGCACCTGTACTGCCCCCTGCAGCCTTGTCCCATATGCACCTGTACTGCCCCCTGCAGCCTTGTCCCACATGCACCTGTACTGCCCCATGCAGCCTTGTCCCATATGCACCTGTACTGCCCCATGCAGCCTTGTCCCATATGCACCTGTACTGCCCCCTGCAGCCTTGTCCCATATGCACCTGTACTGCCCCCTGCAGCCTTGTCCCATATGCACCTGTACTGCACCCTGCAGCCTTGTCCCACATGCACCTGTACTGCCCCATGAAGCCTTGTCCCATATGCACCTGTACTGCCCCCTGCAGCCTTGTCCCATGCAGCCTTGTCCCATATGCACCTGTACTGCCCCCTGCAGCCTTGTCCCATGCAGCCCTGTCCCGTATGCACCTGTAAGTGAGGGTGCATATCTTATTCTGAATCCATATGATAGCTTGGCATAGAGGCCTTGTCCCATATGCACCTGTAAGTGAAAGTGAGGGTGCATATCTTAATATGAATCCTTATGATAGCTTGGCATAGATCGAGGCCTTCTCCCATGTGCACCTGTAAGTGAGGGTGCATATCTTAATATGAATCCTTATCATAACTTGGCATAGAGGCCTTGTCCCTTATACACCTGTAAGCAAGGGTGCATATCTTAATCTGAATCCTTAAATAATAGCTTGGCATAGAGGCCTTATCTCGTATGCACCTGTAAGTGAGGGTGCATATCTTAATCTGATCCTTATAATAGCTTGGCATAGAGGCCTTGTCCCGTTTGCACCTGTAAGCGAGGGTGCATATCTTAATCTGAATCCTTAAATAATAGCTTGGCATAGAGGCCTTATCTCGTATGCACCTGTAAGTGAGGGTGCATATCTTAATCTGAATCCTTATAATAGCTTGGCATAGAGGCCTTGTCTCGTATGCGCCTGTAAGTGAGGGTGCATATCTTAATCTGAATCCTTATAATAGCTTGGCATAGAGGCCTTGTCCCGTATGCACCTGTAAGTGAGGGTGCATATCTTAATCTGAATCCATATGATAGCTTGGCATAGAGGCCTTGTCCTGTATGCACCTGTAAGTGAGGGTGCATATCTTAATCTGAATCCATATGATAGCTTGGCATAGAGGCCTTGTCCGTATGCACCTGTAAGTGAGGGTGCATATCTTAAATCTGAATCCCTTTTCCAGGCAACCTGCTCCGAGGGTCGTCCCGTGGACCGCGCCCAAGCCTGGTGCTCCATGATCAACGTGCCCTACTTCCGGTTCAGCCCGCAGCTGTCCAAGGATGTGCCATTGAACGAGACGGACAATGCCACACTCATCACCATGATGTGGGAAACAACCTGCTACATGGCTGACAATGAGCACCGTGTTCAGGAACTGGGCACGCTACTTAGGGCAGGATCCTCGGCAAAGTTTCCGTGAGGCAGGGGACGTGAAGTTAGGTGTGAGGTGACTGTGGCTTTGATGCAGGTTAGTGACTTGGTTACTTCTAGCTGGTGTTGCTGATTATGCGATACTATCGCGAGTGACAATATCGCGAGCAGCATTATCGCGTGCAACACTATCGCGAGTCTACTACTACAGCGTGTGGCACATCCGCGTGTCATACTTTAGCGTGTGTAACACTATCGCGTGTATAAGACTATTGCGAGTAACACGACCGCGTGTAACATTAGCGCAAGTGTAATACTGTATAATACATTTAAATAATTCTTAAATAATTTTTTATTGTTTGAGTAGGTAGCAGCAGAAGGAAAATTCCATTTTTACATGTAAATGTTTTAATGGCAATAAAGGTTTTGTTGTTGTATTGTATTGTATTGTACGAGAAAGAGAGCGTCGAATGTCAGTCACACTTAGTTTGTGTACGATTACACTTGTCATCACTCATAGAAGCTGCCGTGGGCGAGTGGTTAAGACAATGATCTGTGAAGCGGAAGGTCCTGAGTTCGATACCCACCAGGGCCGCAACATTTTTTTCTTTTATTTTTTTAAATAAATGATAATTATAATTCCACAGTCTATATATATATATATATATATATATATTTTTTTTTGTGACTTAAAAAAATGATACTTATAATTCCACAAGCTATATATTTGTGTCTGTGTGTGTGTGTTTTTTTTTCACAGCTCACATTTATGAGATAAAATTTACAAAAAAACAGAAACTAATCATTAAAACATGGTAATGTATACAAGTGCGCACAAATATATATATATATATATATATATATATATATATATATATATTAATATCAAGACATAAATACTCATTAAGAATAAGATATGGCAAGGAATACAAATACACACACAAAATTATTACAGAGTATTATATATCAGCACACACACCCATACACCACATAAGCATAGTATCAACCTCCATCATAGCATCATACACACATGCACAATCATGCATGGTAACTCCAAGTCCACAGAGCATATCCAAAAGCAAATAGTGCATGGTGCACAAGGGCGCAACTTAAAATCATTCATAAAATTACACAAGCCGTTAAGTGTCATGATTGGTTCAACACACATTGAATTCAATGTTTCTGGCCACTGACCGTAAAAAAGGAACCTTGTCGTCCTCGTTGTCTTCAGCCCGTTCGTACCACTCGATGAGCGTCTGGAGTCGTTTGTTGGTGGCCAAGAAATGTTTCTTTGACGTTGGGCCAGGATGACCTCCTTCCATTTGAACTTTGAGACCATGCTGCATACTTTGTTCCTTTTGGATTCCGGCGATGAATTTCCAGATGGATGGTTTCGGGCCGTCACACATGGATTGCAAGCCCCTGTCCGCTGGATTGGCAGGGTGGTTGTGGTCATTCTTTACATTGGGGATGACACAATGGCGGTAGTCAAGCGGAGTGCTGATTCTCTCTCTACAATTGTCCTGTACGCACCGCCAGTTGACCGTTGTTTTATTTACCAAGTCTCGGCAGTACATATACCAGTTGTAGAGGATCTTGTCGTTGGAGTAACGAGACTGTATTACCTCCATGGCCAAAGTTTGCATGCGTTCTCTCTTTATACGTGGTAAACGCGGTAGTGTTACGCGCGGTAGTGTTACGCGCGGGAGTGTCACATACGTGCTGGTGTTACATACGCGGTTGTGTTACTCGCAGTAGTGTTACTCGCGGTAATGTTATACTCGTGGTAGTGTTACACGCGGTAGTGTTACACGCAGTAGTGACGGTCGCGGTAGTGACCAGCACCCGTTGCCATGTGTGGGAGCAGTGAGTCCTGAAGATGCCTTTGTTTGCCAACTATTCATTACATCCTAAAGACTCCAATCTGTCATGCATGACTCTGTGGGTTTGGGTGATCTAGCTCACCTTCATATCAGACTGTGTTTTGACCAAGAAAAAACAGCTGGCTCTTTCTGTTGAGATTTCTATAAAGAGGGATAAACTGCCAGTGCATGAATTCTTCAGTTGTGAAAGTATCCTTGTTTGTTATGACCTACCCTGCAGCTATAATCTGAGGATTATTACTTGTCTTGAATTGTTTAGACAGATGGCCATTAAACATGCATTTTTTAAAGTACTAACTTCTGCTTAAGTTGGGAGGGTAGGCTGCAATGAAGGAAGATAAATGGGTTGTTTGGTGAGAATTCCTCACCTTGGAAGATTACCACAAACATTTTTGTTTCAAGTGTTTAAAATTATTGCTTTTAAAGATGTAGTTCTTGACTGGAAGATAAACTATTATATTCTATTTCATGTTACATATCTCATAATGTAATTGTTGAGACAGATTCTGACTGAAGTGCTGGAGGTAAGGATTAATTAGCATGGGGAGGAAAATGTAATGTTGCATTATTATATGCCTTCCTCTTTCTGTCTTTTACCCTTGAATTCACTTGTAGTAAATGTCAAACATTTCACACCTATCTCTATGTCTCAGTCTATACCTCTGTGTCTGTGTTTCTGTCTCTCTGTCTCTGTCTTTCTCTCTCTTCCTCTCCTAATTATTTTCTCTCTCATTCTCTCTTTCTGAGTTTCTCTTTCCCTCCCCCCCCTCCCCCCCCTCTCCCCCCTCCCCCCCCTCCCCCCCCTCCCCCCCCTCCCCCCCCTCTCCCCCCTCTCCCCCCCCCCCCATTATCTCTTTTCCCTCCCTCTCTTTCCTTTACTAATTCCTGATGATAAATTTGAAATGTATGGATGAGTTTTTCTTCAAGGACATTGCATGTATGGATGCCATTTGTGTTGTTTGTGGACCATGTTATTTGATAAAATCAGTATTTGGACAAGAAATGATATCGAAAAGGGAGCATTTATCCCTCACTCTGTAGGGTTTCGGCAAACATCAATGGATGCATCCTGTTGTTGCAGTATTTCCTAGTCTGTTGCATGCAGAAACCATGGTTATTGAACATTGAAGGGTCTACTCTTCAGTTATGAGAACGGGGTGAGGATTTACTGCTATTTGACACATTTCCACTTGTGTGTGTGTTGATTTCCAATGAAAAATTCCCCATATTTTGCTTTTACTGCATCATTCCATCGTGGACTACGGGGACCCTGGACTCCAGCAAAAAAAATTCCTAGTTTTGAGGGTGGGCAGTTCCCTCCCCTGATGAGAGCTCTTCTGTGTCTGGTTGTGTCATGCGTTGATGTGCGTGCTTTCTATGAAGCATTGTATCATTGTTGTTTTTCTTTCTGTTGTGATGTGTATTTGTTACATTTATAAGAAGAACGTAGACACACTATACACTGAACGAGGTAATGTTAGATTTGCTTTTTACAGAATTATGTTTGGTTGTGAGCATTTTCTGTAAGAAGCCAGTTGCAGTTCTTGAGAAATCCCATTCTAGTAAACTAGAGATTTCGCCTACTGACTATGGTTTACAGAATGGAGAAATCCTTGCTTCTACAAAGCCATTTTTATTGACATGTATGTTTTTTTATAATCCTGTGATATATCTATGTCTCCTATCTCCAACTGTTGCCATAAATTGTGACTGGAAGGTGAAGTTGAGCATTATAAACACCTGTTTGTTTTATGTTAGGTGTGCAAATACATCGCTTGTCTGCTGTTGCTTATGGCTAGCAGAAGCAATGTTCAAAACTGCAGGAATTGTAGACCTGCATTCTCTGGCAAGGTGCATGCATAACACTTCCTTGCCCCATCCAGGAGTAAAACCAAGCACCTGTGAGGGCAGTGATGGCGTGCTCTAGTTTGAGTAACTTCTGCAAATGGCGTACTCCACAGGGAGTGGAGATGGTGCTGATAACTGACTGTGTGTGTGCTTGCCCTCAGTCGGTCTCTGTGTTTGTTTACATGTGCCAGGAAAGAATTGATCAAGTGGCCCAATTATGAAGGGGTAAAGTGTAAAATGGTGCAAGTCCCAGACATAGGTGATAACAGATAAGTTTCTGTATAAAACAAATACATTTACTGTTTTTCTTTTGTTAGTGAAATGTAGGCCCAGGTTAACGTAGGAAATGAAAAACTCGCTGTTGTGTAAGGCAGACATTTGCAATAAAGATAAAGATGGGGAGAGATTTTAGTCATTTGATGGGGAACCCTAATTAAGGGGAGAGTCCACCCGAAAATTATAGCTTGGAAGTTGACAGTTGGTGTGTTTTTAAGTATTCATAGGAGGAATGCTATGGCCAATTTCAACCTGAAATGTTATTTTTGGGGGTGGTTTTGTGTGCACTCTCCCCTTAAAATTGAGAAACGAAAATGTTTGCACATGCTTATTAAATGAGCAAAATCATAAAAGATCATTGGAGGTGCTAGTTTTGCTTTTCTTCACCTGCAGAAGTGAAGAAATCCTCTTGCAGAATGGTTCTACCTCCATGATCTTAGTTACTTATGACTTGATGTAGAGGTCCAAAGTAGGCAATTCCCATCAAGTTTTAAAATGTATTAGATAAATGTGCACCATGGTAATTATCCACATTTGTTGAATGTACCTTGTGAAATTTCACTGTTGGACAGATTAGATCAACCATGAAAACCAAAGTACAACAAATGGCATGGGCTGCTTATAATAACCTTCTTCCACAACAGGAAACTTGGCTTCTAGGCTTTTATAGCCCACGAAATTTACTAAATTTACCACATTAAATCTTGTCCCTTCAAAAATATCCATTTTGTTTGACAAAAATATTGTTTGTGCTGATTCTGTCCAAAGAAACATTGTGTGCATTGTGAAAAGATACAGATTTTGTAACTTTAATTCCATATTTACCTTTTTTATGCTTGTGGGTTTTTAGACAGTCTAAATTAGTAAATGTGATGCACATCTGTAGAGAGAAAGCTAATCAGACAGGCCTGTTGACAACCTGTATTGCATTGTCAGGAACTGCCGGTCATCAATCTTTCGAACATGTTTCCTTTTGTTATCAAAACTAGGGTTACCTGTATTGTGTGTGTCTCTCATACCCTAGGTGTTCCTGAGAGTTGTGAGAACAACATCAGTTAATCTATTTTCTGTCATTCAAACATATGACCCTTCTATTGCAAATGTGATGCAAAGCCAACTATGATATATTGTTTGCAGGAGATTATGTTTTGGATGTTGTGATAGAGAGAGCCAACTCAGAAGGTTGCGAAGTATGCATCATTGTAAATACAATTGTTTCTTGTTTATATTTGCATGGCACTGAATGCTTGTTGTTACTAGTAATGCATAGCTATCTCATTTGAGAGTTGTGTAGTTAACAATCCAGTATAGTCTTGTGCATCAGTGAGTAATACAGAATACAGCTTTGAAATGTGCACTTTTGTGAAATGCATTCTCATGACATAATGCAGACCTGCCCTGATTTCTTATTGGTTTGCATTTGGAAAAAAAGATTGTGACTGCCACTGAGAACATTTGTTTCTATTACTGTTAAGAGATTGAACCTCAAGTGTTATTTCTGCATGGCTGGCACACAAAGGTAGCATGAAATATTACTGTGCAGTTCATGCAGTGATTTTGGGGTGGAAGAAAGCTGGTTCACACTCCCTACAGCTTGGTGGGCAAAGATGTTTAATCACACCAATAAAGATATTGGGCATGTGCCTAGAATTTGGCTCCACCACTGGAACCTCATTTAGCTTTCATCATTCCCTCATAATCTGATATCTTCTTGTGCAGTGCAATACTTCCAAAGATTCCCTTTTTTAATCTCTTTGTTGGAGGTTTCCCTTTTTGGTTTTGGTTTTGTTTCTTTGTTTATGTGATGTTTGTTACTCCCAAGCCATAGAAATGGATGAAATTGAGCTTCCTTACTCAAGGCAGAGGAGAAGACCTGGCCATAATCTGCACACGTTTTGCTGGAATAAGGCATGGACTTGTAATGACAGACATGGGAGTTAGAACCTGCGTGCACAAGAATACTGGTGTTCCAATACTCCCCTACTGCAAATACTACTACTAGTACTACTATACCTGCTACTATGCTAATGACATTCGATTGGTCGGTTTCTTTATTTACTTTATTTATTTACCACTACTACTATACCTACAACTACTCCTACTACTACTGCTATGACTACAGGTTATACTACAAATACCACTACTAGTACTACTAATGGTGTCCCTGCTGCTACTACTAGTGGTACTATTATTACAACTACTAGTAATACTACTTGGACAACTTCTACTACAACTACTACTAGTATGACTACTTCTGCTGGTGCTATTACTACATACCTATCTACTACAACTACTACCATAACATCTGCTGCCACTTCTGCTAATGCTACTTCTACCATCACAACCAAACACTACCATCACTACCAGTTCTGATACTACATTTAATGATAAGTACAGTTTCATTTGTACAGCTGTGTGCCAATTACATAGTTTGCTTGACACCTGCACAAAATATTCAGTATTATCCTGTGTACATGTTGCCTTTTGCTTCGTATACAGACTTTTTGGTTTTGTCTTGTAGCACATCTTCATTTGCTTATGTTAGTTAAGAAGATAAAGTAAGGGTGAAATTTTATTACAAGCTGTTTTTGTAATTTACTCAGATTAATGCCCCACCCACCTCTCACTCCACCCCATATTCTCAGTTTGTCTCCCAGTGCTGTGGTGAAAAAAAAGTATTTTTACTTTTGACAAAATGAGTTTATAAAACATTATTTTGGGGGAAAAAAAAACCTTGTCATCTAATATGGGCCAGTTGTGCCTCTTTTTATATCAAAATTAGCAGCAGGCACATCATGTGAAGTAATTTAATTCTGTTATGCAACACATGTTGTCAAATGACTATCCAATGCATGCACTTAATGTCACAGTAGTTATGAATGAACTGCTTTCTCCATAGTGCAAACCTTGACACATGAGATGTTGATGTTCAAATCTTTTGAATGTGTCACAGTATTAGATTCTATGAAAGAAATGGTTTCTGATGTGAATTAGAGTGTTTGACATAGAGCCACTGGTATAAAATTGTTAGTAGCTTTTGTTTAAAAAGGAGTCGTGCTGGGTAGAAGTAAACCGCGAATGTTTGCTTTGCATTGGTTCTATGGTAGATGGTAATCCAACCTGGGGGAGAGATGTAATGTTTAACAAATTCATGAAAATAGAAAGAGTTTGACAAAATTGTGATCAACCATTATTGAAGATAAAACAAGCTAAATTTGAAAGCAGTCCTGTTTGTTGTTAATGTTCATTACATGGATAAGAATTCATTTGTGCATGTGAGTGTGTGTGTGTGTGTGTGTGTGTGTGTGTGTGTGTGTGTGTGTGTGTGTGTGTGTGTGTGTGTGTGTGTGTGCATGTGTGTGTGTGTGTGTATGTGTGTGTGCATGTGTGTGTGTGTGTGCATGCACGCGCGCATGAGAAAGAAAGAGAGCGACCAAAACTATGCTATTGATTTACCGTGGTGTCCTTCTTTTAAACAAAAATGTCTTGGAAGAGCTCAACATACTGTAGACTGTTAAGCCATTTCTAATTTTAGCACCAGGTGCAGTGCAGTATCCTAAGATAATGATACTGTGGGGGAAATGTATTTTGCATGCTAAAAAAATCGTAATCAGCCATTTTCTTAAATTGAACAGCTGTATTATCCATATTTGTCTACAACCTTCATTCAAATATCATGTTAAGCAGAAAAATCTGAAAGTGTAAAAAGGGCAAACTCATTCGGTAGTGGACTTGCAAGCTTTGTTATAGCTTTGTTGTCGCAGTTTTGAAGTGTGAGTGAAGGAATTCTTCCTACATCCTGGAAGATCTGAAGATGTCAGAAAGACTGAGATTGCTATGAACAGGTAGAAAATAGATCTTGTCTGTGACCATTGCCATTTGCAGCATGTGGAAACAGGAGAAAGAAATTGTCCAAACTTTAGCATGCACCTGAGTCAATGTAACAGTAAATTACTGCTACTACTACTACCAGTTGCTACCACAATGTTGTCACTACTACTACCACATCAACTACTGCTACTACTTAAGGCACTGCTACTACTACTACTTCTGCTACTACTACTACTACTATTTCTACTACTACTACTACTACTACTACTACTAGTAGTGATGTAGTTTCTTGTAATTTTGGGGCTTCAGGTCTAGCCAATCATCCCTCAGTATTTTTGGTTTACCATCTTTGAAGTTTGGTCACACCCATTACAACAACAATGCTGTATCAGGTTGGTGATATTTGCATTCTACCAGATTTTGGTAGTTTCATTCAAGCAAAGATTGCAGATCTTCCAGAAGGCCTATATTTATCTGATTTTGCATGTACCTTGATATGATTGTGATAATATATAGATGATGTATAACATTTATGATTGCTTTCCATGTGTTACTATTTTATTCTTGCCTGGTTTTATTATTTTGTTTGAACAATGAAATTTGTTTTTACGTTATATTATATAACAAAGTATACTTGCACAATATTTATTTCTTTATATTGCTTGCACATTTCCAGTTTGGAATGGATTAGTTCCGTCTGTCTGCCCATGAAGGGTCAAAGGTGGCCATTGCATTGAGTTTTACACTTCATGGCAATAAGGTGCTGTCAGGCAGGTGTACCTTCAGACTGTGATCTAAATCATCCATTTCACTTCGTCAGCATTCCCGTTGGCTCTCAATGCCTCTGGCTTGGATGTCTGGCATATCAAATGATCTGCAGTTGACTGCATTATGTTTTGCTTGCTCTCAGCTGGCTAGGGACAATCTGTCTGCAGCAAGTTTTAGGTGATGGATTTTTCTGTTTTCTATAGGAAATGTAAGGTGTGAATAAAGTTTATTGTAATGACTATGTTGGGTTTGTTTGTGTGTTTGTTGATGCTGCTGCTGTAGTTTATCAATGTCTGTCCAAATGAATAAACCAAGGCCACATACGAAGAAAGGGATGTGCTTGACCCATTGTATTCAGCCGCATCAGTTTGAAGTAATTTGTGGTGTTGCAGATCTGTTTGAAGACAGGGTGTGGTTTTCTACTCTCCAGCTTCTCTTTGGTGTTGTAGCCCTCACTGCAAGTACAATATTTTCCTGGCTACAAGGAGAATCCTTGCTCTAATCTTTGATCAATTTAATAGAAAAGATTGGAGAATCGCAGAAATCTGAGTTTTAAAAAAGGTCCACCATACTTTAACAAACTTTTGTTTGTTAAAATTGTTTATTTAATCCATTTCATCTACAAATTACAGATACCTAAACACTCAGGAAGTTGTATACACTCTCATAAGTTCTGCTACATCCTCATCTTTTCATCTTTTAACTTATAAAATAGGTCAATATGATGCTGGTGCATACACTGTGATTTCTTTGTTACAACCAGCCGTCAAATTAGATGTCATTTGCCCCGTTGCATCAATAAGTCCTTAGAGGGTTAACTCCAAAGTGACCCTGTTTAGAGGGTTAACTCCAAAGTGACCCTGTTTAGTCTTTGCTTATAAATTATTGTAGGCACCTAGTCATGGAAATTAATTGCAGTTCTCGCAGTAGTTCAGTGAAGCAGTAAAAAAAAAATGTATATGAATTTAAAAAAACTAAAACCTGCATTCAAAATTTGTCTGCCAGAGTGTTGATTCAAGGCATTGCAGAACACTGCAGCTAAATTTAATGAATAAGGAAATGTACACAGAGATGCTTACTTTTACAGGTTTCCACCCACTCACTCCCCAGAACCACACTTTAGAGAAAGCACTACCATCAGTGTACAACACTATCTCACTGTACGATCCGGGTGATTTCCGCGGCTGTGAGGACTGAAGCCGCATTAGCCGGCTCCTATGAAAGTGGATGGAGGTCTACCGAAAGCTGCTTCATATCTGCATAACGTTCATTTATTAAATGACAAAGCTTAAGCAATTTCAACAGAAGGTGCGCGCCGACGCGAGTACATACCGCAAGGGGGAATAACTGCAACACGAAGGATTCCCTCCCTTTGTCAAGTTTTCAACTCGAGGGAAACACGAAAGTTGGGACAGTGGAATAGCTTTCACGTGTGAGTTCAGCTGTTGGAGTTCATTCTATCAAGTGAATTAACACAGTCTAAACGATGGACCCGACGAGAGCCATTACACACCTTTCAGAAATTGAGATAGCTGCTGAGGAAGTACTGACAGATAAACACACTCTCGTGACCCTTGACAAGCGTCGACAGAAACTCAGAGAAGCAGTCAGGTGCGATCAGTCACCGATTTTGTCTTGTGCTGATAAGCATGTGTTTGGAGCCTCCCCCATGATCGCCATCAACAATATTACACACACACACACACACACGCGCGCGCGCATACACACGGGCACAAGCGCGCACACAAACACACACACACACAATGTCAATGTTATGTTTATCTGATTAATTTGTTATGGCTTATTATTGTTTTGGGATTCTGATTTTTTTAGGTTGTGTTTCAGATCTCTACAGAAAATGTCTGCTCCTGAGAAAACCTGGGTTTGTTTTGGATCCATGTTTGTTAAACTTCCTACCAAGTCAGCAGCAACTGTGCTTGATAAAGGTAACTGTGCCTAGCATTATGGTCTTTGTTATGGTATAGCGGGCATGCCTGGTTGTACGAATTTTGTTATTTGAATCAGTTGTATCCCAACCATGGGTAAGGGATATGAATTGGCCCTCTGCATCTCCCTATGTGATTAATAAAAAGTGGATGATGTGGGAAATGGAGTCTCTGTTTGCTCATTTACCAATAAAAACCAGGGATGACTAGTCATTAGCTATCTGAGCATCCAAAGACTGAAAGGCCATGAAGCCTCATCAATCCATCTATGCTCCATATACTTTTGCATCCATCCATCCATCCATCCATCCATCCATCCATCCATCCATCCCTCCATCCATCCATCCATCCATCTATGTGTGCATCCACCCATCAAACCATCCATCTATCGATCCATCAATCCATCCATCTATCGATCCATCAATCCATCTCTGCATCCATCCATCCATCCATCCATCCATCCATCCATCCATCCATCCATCCATCCATCCATCCATCCATCAATCCATCCATCCATCAATCCATCCATCCATCCATCCATCCATCCATCCATCCATCCATCCATCCATCCATCCATCCATCCATCCATCCATCCATCAATCCATCCATCCGTCCATCCATCCATCCATCCATCCATCCATCCATCCATCCATCCATCCATCCATCAATCCATCCATCCATCCATCTCTGCATCCATCCATCCACCAACATCCCTCCCCCCCCCCTCCCTTCCTCCCCCCCCCCCCATCCCCCATCCCCCTGTGGGTTCGGGGTAAGAATTGACCCACCAAGTCTCCCTACGCGATTCATAAAAGGCGAATGACTAGGGACACCGTGGCTTGATTTGCGTTTACTCCAAAACTGTTCTAAAGATATTCATGCTTAGTGGCCTTACATAGCCTAAAAAGGTTGATAGGCCGTAAAACACCATCCAACCATCCATCCACAAACATCCCTTCCTCCCACCATGAATTTTTGCATCCCTCTCTCCATCCATCCCTCCCATGCATCCAAGCATCCATCCATCCATCCATCCATCCATCCATCCATCCATCCATCCATCCATCCATCCATCCATCCATCCATCCATCCATCCATCCATCCATCCATCCATCCATCCATCCATCCATCCATCCATCCATCCATCCATCCATCCATCCATCCATCCATCCATCCATCCATCCATCCATCCATCCATCCATCCATCCATCCATCCATCCATCCATCCATCCATCCATCCATCCATCCATCCATCCATCCATCCATCCATCCATCCATCCATCCATCCATCCATCCATCCATCCATCCATCCATCCATCCATCCATCCATCCATCCATCCATCCATCCATCTATCCACTCATCCATCCATCCATCCATCCATCCATCATCCATCCATCCATCCATCCATCCATCCATCCATCCATCCATCCATCCATCCATCCATCCATCCATCTATCCACCCATCCATCCATCCATCCATCCATCCATCCATCTATCCATCCATCCATCCATCTATCCATTCATCCATCTATCCACTCATCCATCCATCCATCCATCCATCCACTCATCCATCCATCGGCAAGAAAAAAGTTTTCATCATTGCTGTGGCAAGTTTATGTTCTGTGGTCTACTTTAGTCTGTACTGTTCCAGATTTCAACCACCTTGAGAATGAAATCCACAACATCAGAGTGGGGCTCAAGACCAAAGTAAACAGACTGCGTGACCTTGAAAACAAGGAGGAACTAAAGGGTTTCGACCTGAATCCCATCAGCAAAGACGTTATGAACAGCCTGGAGTCATTATGAAACTATCAGAGTTTTCCTCAGGCTAGTAAGAGAATTATTTTCTTTTCACTGAGCTTGAATGTTTCAGTTTGATTTCATATTGAACAACACAGGTATTACAAAGAAAAGGAAGACAACTGGGTCAGGAGAAGCTGAAGGATTTCATAATAAATTCTGTCAGCAACGAGGAGATGAGCAACTGGGATTCATTATGAAAGCCCTTAAATTATGTCATGAGGCTTGTTAGAGAGTGAATTTGAAATATTTCATGTTGGTCTCATGATGAACAACGGAAGTATGTCACAGAGGAGAAGTAAAACTGTGGCAGTAACAGACAGTGTTCTTCCCTTGTCAAATATGATGTCATCCCTGATTTGGAATATGACTCCCCTTGACTGTGGAAGTACCATACATGGACTCATTGCCACACTGTCATCTTGACTGGATCACTCACTCACTTGACAATAGCATATCATAAATCACACTGCCTGGAGCCTTGAGGATATATGCTAGTGTCTGTGAGGGGAGATAATCTTGGGTATTCTTGAATGGAGGGTTGCAGCTCAGAATAGCCACTAGGCAATCACAGCATAGTGGAGGCACTGGGAAAGTAAAAACAGTCAACCAAGCGGTTTGGTGCTGAGCTGGTCTGTGGAATATGACAGAACTGTTTGTGTGAGTTCTGCATATCATAGTGGTAGGACCTTCTGCTTTGACCTAGATGTAGGGAAGTGGCCCCAGGCAGCCTGAGAAGGAAGTATGAATCAGTAGGACAGTGTGCTGGCTTGGAGCTCATTAATTTGCATTGCAATCAGAGGTGAGTCCATGTTGATCATTCATCTGAAGCATGAAGAATGCCTGGTGTGAAACTATTTGAGATATTGTTTTGCATATGACACTGTTGCATTCATATGAAGGAATGGCTGTGAATGATTGAGCCTTTCCATCAGAGTAGGTAGTAAAAATGCATTGTGCCATCATATTTATTGCAGGAGTGAAGTATTTATTAGTGCCTTGTCATGATTGACTGTAGGATTGAAAGATTGCCTTGCTGGTGTGTTTGTAGCCTTTGCAAAAGCCTCATCTTGTTAACAATGGAAAGTTTCTGTTCATGTGATTTAAACCATTAAAGTTTAAGAGCAATGCATGACTGTCTGCAAAATAAATTGTGAAATGTCAGCAACTGAGTGTTTGTTTTAACATGGTGAAGACTTTGTTTTATTTTTTATTTTCATGCCTTGTTTCATGTGTTTGCTTTCAGTGGTGTGATTTTCTAGGGCATTTAACACAAGCCTTTGTATATGGGGTTCAGTGTCACAGCATTGTGTTCTTTCTGTTATATTTGTGTACATATGTGTGTGTGTGTGTGTGTGTGTGTGTGTGTGTGTGTGTGTGCATGTGTGCATGCGTGAGAGAGAGAGAGAGAGAGAGAGAGAGAGAGAGAGAGAGAGAGAGAGAGAGAGAGAGAGAGAGAGAGAGAGAGAGAGTTTATCCCCTGCTAACATTCAGGAGTAGTATCACCTAAATAGTGCACAGGTCACCCCATTTATTGTTGTAGTTGTCAGTGTTGTTGCTGCTTTAGGCAATGAATTTTTCGATTAATGCGTTTTGTCGTAGAATGTTAAGGAAGCCCTTAGTGTTTGGTTGACAACTTCTATATTTACATTTGTGAATGAAAGATTTTCCTAACAGCAGAATGTGATTAATCAGTTTGTTATGAGGAGCTGTACCAAACAGTAAACTTTGAGGGCTCGTTGGAAAAGTTAGGTCTGTGTTCTTGTGAAGCAATTCTGACATATCCGCCCAGAAGCTACATACTATTGGGCCAAAGATTATAGGTTACACACTATAATCTTTGATTGGGCATTCTACAAACAGGTGAGTTATTGTTTCGCTGCCTTCTCCGCAAAAATCACATTTTTCCCTGTTCTTTATCCCTATCCGGTGGAGGAGTCTATTTGTATATATTATGTGGTTGTTAATTTTATATTGGACACTTTTAAGGTATGTAGAGGTTGTAGCAGCCCTGGTTGCTTCACATATTTCATTCCATGATATCCTGGGATAGATCCGCTCCTATTTTTTCTGACCAGTCGATATATCTCGAGTTTGAATCATGGTGTTATAAATGTTTCTTAACCCTGTTTTGGCTGATGTTAGATTTCTGATGCAAACTTGATGTTGACACTGCTGGGTTACTTTGCCGCCCGAATTACGAATTATAT
>JAWQFJ010010743.1:12500-19620 GCA_034096865.1 Theodoxus fluviatilis
GTCCGCGAGGAGTAAAACGCGTTACGTTGACTTTCGCAAGCCCGATGCCCGTTGACGTTACCTCGACAAAATTGAGGTGATCGGTCTAGTGTTTTTTATGCTCAGTGGCCTTACACAGCCTACAAAGGCTGATAGGCCGTAAAACTTCATCCATCCATCCATCCATCAATCCATCCATCCATCCATCCATCCATCATCCATCCATCCGTCCGTCCGTCCGTCCGTCCGTCCGTCCATCCATCCGTCCATCTCTCCGTCCATCCATCCATCCATCCATCCATCCATCCATCCATCCATCCATCCGTCCATCCATCCATCCATCCATCCATCCATCCATCCATCCATCCGTCCATCCATCCGTCCATCCATCCATCCATCCATCCATCCATCCATAGCCATCCATCCATCCATCCATCCATCCATCCATCCATCCATCCATCCATCCATCCATCCATCCATCCATCCATCCATCCATCCATCCATCCATCCATCCATCCATCTATCCATCCATCCATCCATACCTGCTGACGAAGGACCAACTTGATCCGGAATTGAGGAACACTCCGCGAACGAGTGTCATGGACATATTTAGTTGTTGTACTCGGAACATCGGAGTACACGTTGGAAGAGTTCAAGAATTATAGGTCTTTGGAAACCTATCGATTCTTCACAGCAGGATTCGTAAGAGATGTCTGCTGATTCCCGCCGGGTGTTTGTCTCGAAGGTCAGATCTATTCTGTAAATCTTTTTTTTCCATCCTCTTCGTCAAGCTTCGGTCACCCTGTGCACAATCGGGCCTTAATTGGTTTTCTCTGATGGTATAAAGTAGTAGGAGCGTTTGACTCCTCTTTATTTGTCTTTTTGTTGGTTGTTAAAGCAATCTTTAACGCAGCAAGAGGTCGGCATGGTTGCACGACTCCCGTAGCACAGCTGAGCAGACAGAGTTTGCCTCCTACCAACATGGCTGAAAGCACGTGGCTTCTACAAATAACTCCGTAAATGACGACAACGCGTTTCCGGCCATTGTCCTCATAAGCCGCCTGCACAGCAAACACTGAACATGAAAGGCAACCATTCCTTTGTCCCCCTTCAACCCCCCTTGCCCTTGGGGGAATTATAGGTGGTCATCATCGAAATGGATGGACAAACAAGAAGTAGAACGTGTGTGCGTATGTGTGTATGTGCGTGTATGCGAGCGTGCGCGCGTCTGTTATTCTGTGTGTGTGTGTGTGTGTGTGTGTGTGTGTGCGTGTGCGTGTGTCTGCGCGAGCGACTGTATGCCTCTCTGCGTGTCTGCGTTTGTGTGTCTGTGTATGTGTGTGTGTGTGTCTGCTCGTCTGTCTGCCCAGTCTCGCTGTCTGTCTTACTCTCTTCTTTGGCTGCTCGCTCATTTACTCATCCACTCCCACACCCTTTCACTCACTCACAGACACAGGGAAGGTGACACACGCAAGAGGCAGATGGAGAGAAAAGGGATTGGTTTGAAAAGAAAACGAACAGTTGATATTTCCCCCCACTGCGTATCTTCCCGTCGTGATGACGTTGCAAGCCTTCGTCACGCTCGCTTAGCAGGCGAACGGTGGAGCGATGGGCGCAATGGATCTTCTGCTCGCCGTGCAGCTCCCTCACTTCTCGTCACTCCGGCTCCGTCTGTGCCAAGCGTCTCTGCTGAGAACAGGGTCTCGCGTTGGCTTCGACTAGCTTTGAAGAGTGACTCGACAAGAGCGTTTTTCAAAGGTACGCCATTGGTTTTTGAACTTGCAGTCCCGCCTCTCCAAGATCAGTATCGTTGTTGCACAGCCGGAACTGATGAGCTTTATAGCGCACACGGTTTGGATGCGACTCGGAGACAAGCTCGTATCTATATAGGCTACGATTTGAGCAACGATGCGTCCGGGTTTGAATCTGGTGTAGTTTTGCAAAGTTTTCAGACAACTGAGAAGATCTAGCTAACGAGCGCAGCAGTTGCAAAGGCGTAGTCCAAGAGGGCATTTGGTGAACAGATGGCTGGAAGACAAGAAGAGACGAATGAGTGAGTGAGTGAGAGAGAGAGAGAGAGAGAGAGACAGACAGACAGACAGACAGACAGACAGACAGACAGACAGACAGACAGACAGACAGACAGACAGACAGACAGACAGACAGACAGACAGACAGACAGACAGACAGACAGACAGACAGACAGACAGACAGACAGACACAGACAGACATACAGTCAGTCAGTCAGGCAGGCAGACAGAGTCACAGAGTCAGAGAGAGAGGGAGAGAGAGAGAGACAGACAGACACATAGTCACACACACACACACAAAGAGAGAGAGAGAGACAGAGAGAGAGACAGAGAGACAGACAGACACATAGTCACACACACACACACAAAGAGAGAGAGAGAGAGAGAGAGAGAGAGAGAGGGGGGGGGAGAGAGAGAGAGAGAGAGAGACAGAGAGAGAGAGACAGAGAGAGAGAGAGAAAGAGAGAGAGAGAGAGAGAGAGAGAGAGAGATTAAGCCAGCACAGTTTGCCTGTAGGGGGCGCAGCAGAGCCATACCGCCAGGGTGGTACTCCCTAGCCACCCCAGGGGCTGTCCTAGAGCCTGTTCTAATTCAGCTACGCTTTCGCCTACTTCGCCGCAGTAGTAGTGGTCTTGTCTAACCAATCAGAACGCAGAATTGGACCGAAACTGCGTCCTGATTGGTCAGATAAGATTGCCACTACGGCGAAGAGGGCGAAGCGAAGGTCAACCAAAAAAGGCGTTTAGAGCCATTATTGCCTTCCAGGGCGCCGCCCATGTCTTTCAAGACAGGGGTTGCCCACTGCTAGGCGTACACTGTCACCAGTCTTCCTGAGTCGCTCCGCTTTGAGGATGACAAGTACTCTAGTCCCAGAAGTGTGGTTGCTGTGGAAATTTCTTTCCAAAAGAAAATGCATTCGTTCAACGCACTTGGAGTGTACTGTAGTCTGGAAGGGACACGCAGCCACAAATACCCGCTCATGCCTTTTCACAACCACACATCCACCCACCTCCCCTCCCTCCTCCCACCCACCCACCCATTTACTTAGTGTTTGCCGAAATATCGCGCTAATCGCGCCTCAATCCTCGTCTTGAAAGACTGACCAATCGACTGCAAGCTCCTTGCTAACCTGCCTACCTCCCTGTCTATGCACGTACGTCCTGACGCGTTTACTTACCTATTTGCCTGCCTGCTTGCGTGCCTGGCTACTTGTCTACCTACCTGCCTGCCTACGTAACTACATACCTTCTTGCCTGTATGCCTACCCACCTGGGTGCCTGTCATCCGACCTACCTGCCTGCCTACTTACATTCTGTACCTGTATATACCCATTTACTCGCCCACCCACCCACCATCTGCCTACCTTCCTAGGTACCTACCTACCTTGCTACTGGTCTAGCTACCTACCTTATACCATTTACCTACTCACCTACCTACCAACCAACCGACCTACCTTCCAAGCCAATCACCCATTTACCAATTCACTCACTTGCCACTCATCAACCTACCTATTCACTCATCCAATAAAATATTTTCCAACTCACTTATTCATCCACCCCTGAACTCACCTAACCATCCATTCACCCTTCATCCCACCTATCCGTCAACCTACCCTCTCATCCACCCACTCACTTATCTCTCACCCATTTACCCGCCCACGTACGCATCCACCCACTCACTCACTCCACCACACATTCAAACGCTACTATCCATCCACCCACTCACTTACCCATTCAACCTACCTATTCACTCATCCAATAAAATATTTTCCAACTCACTTATTCATCCACCCCTGAACTCACCTAACCATCCATTCACCCTTCATCCCACCTATCCGTCAACCTACCCTCTCATCCACCCACTCACTTATCTCTCACCCATTTACCCGCCCACGTACGCAACCACCCACTCACTCACTCCACCACACATTCAAACGCTACTATCCATCCACCCACTCACTTGCCACTCATCAACCTACCTATTCACTCATCCAATAAAATATTTTCCAACTCACTTATTCATCCACCCCTGAACTCACCTAACCATCCATTCACCCTTCATCCCACCTATCCGTCAACCTACCCTCTCATCCACCCACTCACTTATCTCTCACCCATTTACCCGCCCACGTACGCATCCACCCACTCACTCACTCCACCACACATTCAAACGCTACTATCCATCCACCCACTCACTTACCCATTCAACCTACCTATTCACTCATCCAATAAAATATTTTCCAACTCACTTATTCATCCACCCCTGAACTCACCTAACCATCCATTCACCCTTCATCCCACCTATCCGTCAACCTACCCTCTCATCCACCCACTCACTTATCTCTCACCCATTTACCCGCCCACGTACGCAACCACCCACTCACTCACTCCACCACACATTCAAACGCTACTATCCATCCACCCACTCACTTGCCACTCATCAACCTACCTATTCACTCATCCAATAAAATATTTTCCAACTCACTTATTCATCCACCCCTGAACTCACCTAACCATCCATTCACCCTTCATCCCACCTATCCGTCAACCTACCCTCTCATCCACCCACTCACTTATCTCTCACCCATTTACCCGCCCACGTACGCATCCACCCACTCACTCACTCCACCACACATTCAAACGCTACTATCCATCCACCCACTCACTTACCCATTCACCCACTTGCCCACCCACTCATTCATCCACTCGCCTACCCACTCATTCACCCATCCCTTCGTCCATTCCTCCACTCATCTGCCCATCGTCACATCCCATCAGGAAAAAAGATGGCGAACCTTGGAGCAACAGCAAACAAGGTTGAAAAGGACCCTCCTTGGCCACGGAGTTCCTTCATTCGCAACACGCAGCTCTACACAAATGACATCCTCCGCTTCGTCAAGCACTTCCGCGTCCAGCCACCAAGTGAGTGACCCAGTGAGTGGGAGGGGGAGTCACTGACTGACAGTCATTCAGACAATGAGTGAGTGACTTAGTGACTGACTAACTGACAGTCATTCAGTCAATGAGTGAGTGAGTGACTGACTGACTGACAGTCATTCAGTCAGTGAGTAGGTCAGTGAGTGAGTCTGCAGAGAGAAAGTGAGTGAGGGCACGAATGAGTGAGGGAGTGAGTCACTGACTGACAGTTATTCAGTCAATGAGTGAGTGACTGACTGACAGTCATTCAGTCAATGAGTAGGTCAGTGAGTGAGTCTGCAGAGAGAAAGTGAGTGAGTGCACGAATGAGTGAGTGAGGGAGTGAGTCACTGACTGACAGTCATTCAGTCAATGAGTGAGTCAGTCTGCAGAGAGATAGTGAGTGAGTGCATGAATGAGTGAGTGAGTAAGAGGTCTTTCAGTCCGTCAGTCAGCTCACGGTCAAAGAAAGAAATACTAGCACACCAACACGACCTCAGTGCTCTTTCAAGTGCTCGAGTTCACTCCTGTGTTGAGGAGTTTAGTGCGACGTGTAAGAAGATGCCTTGGGAAGCACTCAGAGATCGGGTCGACCTCTAACTTTACATCGACATCTGCAGTCTCCAGCTCGCAAACGCCTTGATTAACGAGTATATAGTGGACGAAAGCTCGCGCGAGGGTACATCTTCCCCACGGGTGAACTTGTATAATTCAGTCTCTCACAAGAGACGCAAGTGTCGTTGCTGTATTATGAGTCCTTGTCATGGGTAGATTTTAAAAAACAACAACTTTTCCCCATCTCTCCCGCCCCTGGGATTGAACCACGACACAGCGCCTCGCTGCAAAGTCCAACGCCTTAGCTTACTGGACCACGGCCAAAAAAGAGGCTATCAATAGCGCAGCAGGGCTTCGGGTTGGCTTTGAACTAACGAGGGCACAAGGGGAGAGTACTGGGACGGGAGCTGCCAGGATCTTTTGTGACTCGTCAAATACACAACACATCATATGATACTATTGATAGCCTCTATGCGTGCGTGCTTGCGCGCGCGCGCGCGTGTGTGTGTTTGTGCGTGAGTGTGTGAGTGTGTGTGTGTGTGTGTGTGTGTGTGTGTGTGTGTGTGTGTGTATGCGCGCGCATGTGTACAGGTATGTAATGTGTATTTGTATTTGTGAGTATATGTTTTCAGACTTGTGTATCTTCATATCTTTGTGTGAACACGCTCGTGTAACAAGTGTATACTGATCCTCACTGGATCGACTGGGGTTTAAATGACCCTGTCATTTCACTCGTTAGTGTAGTCGACCCACTCTCGATGCTCCCCACGTGGTAACATAATTCACACAGCGTCATCACGACAATGACCTCCCGCACAATAATTAGTGTAAACTCGTACCAATCAAGATCATAATGACCTTGACACAATTTGCTGTGACCTTGACTTTTATACGGATCACCATCACGACAATGACCTCTGGCATTATATATAGTGCTCACTCCTAGCTATCGAGGTCATGACCTTGACCCAATTTTGCCGTAACCTTAACCTTGCAGAGGATAAATACGTGGCACGCTATCTGGAGCAACGGCGGGAATGGACAGTCCGGCATCGGAAAATAGAGGATATGTGGCCCATCAAGTTGAAGCGTCGTATGGAGACGTTCAAACATGGCTTCTACTGCCCCGAAATCCTCCCCTACATTCCCATCGGGGGGCACTTCATCCTTGACCCCACGGAACTCATCCTGACCACGCTGTCAGAGACCACGGACCCCCGGGTTGGTAGAAGTCGGGGATTACTGGGCTTGCAGAGCTTTTTCGGGGTGGGGGGTGGGGGTGGAGAGGGTGGAGGGGGGGGGGGGGGAGTTGGAGGGGGGTGCACGCGTAGGGATGCAGGTATGCCTCATGAAAATAAACTTTACAAGGAGCGTGCGTTGCGTGCGTGCCTGCGTACGTGAGCGTGCGCACATAACACACTCACACGCTAACACGCACAAACGCGTACGCAGGCACGCACACGCACGCGCACACACACATCCACACACATGCACGCACGCACTCACGCACGCGCACACACACACACACACACACACACACACACACACACACACACACACACACACACGACGAAGTACGAACAGGTAAACGCATGCACATGTGCACTAGTACCTTCACATAGTTATTCGCAAAGGCACAAA
>JAWQFJ010010745.1:0-11317 GCA_034096865.1 Theodoxus fluviatilis
CAAAGGAAAGCAAAGCATGTCATAATAGGAGCTTCCTGAACCTATCCATCATGTTTAAAATATATGGTTGATTGTTCCTGGGCCGATAGCTTAGAAATGGATTTACATGCTTTACAAATACTCCGTCATTGCAATTATCTAATGGCTCAGCTGGTAGAGCGTTCGACTCTTGGTCATGCATGACCAGGTTTGATTCTGCGCTGAAACTTTTTTTTTCTTCTCTTTTTTCGAGAGGTTGTGGTTTTGTTGTGTTTTTATGTGTGTTTTCCACCTCTTTTCTCGAGAGGTTGCAGGTTCGAACCCAATCTTTTCTTAAATGCCAAAACCTGGAGGTTCAGCGCCAGCGGTTTTTATTTACTTATAATGGCTCCGCCGGCCGTAGATGATAGCAAAATGCCACGGCTCCGCCAGCCATAGATTCATCAAACGTTCTATGCCCGCCAGCGGGAAAGTGTTTTCCATTGGATGGTGGGAGAACGCTACTGAAGACTTGACGAGGGGAGGGGCCTTGTCTTATATTAGGGTCCAGCCATTGGCTATAAATGTGCCTGCAACCCAGTGTCCACACTTGCGAAAACAACATCAAGACCTAAAGCTGCCTCAAGGGTTACGTCACTCTTCCCGCCAAGATATTACGTCATTCTTCCTCCCTACACTCCCCGTTGAGAGAAGAGACGCCGATGGTGGCGTCACTTTTCACGCCAAGATATTACGTCATCCTTCTTCCCTGCACTCCACGTTGAGAGGAGATACCACGCTTGCAACGCCTGTGTCCGTCTCCAAGTGAAGACAAGCTTGCAACGCCCATGTCTATCTTAAAGTGAAGATACGAAGCAGTCTGTACAGAACATATACCGACGACTGAGAGAAAAGGCAGAAAGAATACAAATTGGTTTGCTATGGTTGTGCTTGTGATCAAATACAATTGTTTCCCCTTCCCCCCTTTTCTTCCCTCCGGTGCATCAAGAACCGCTGCAACGAAGATTCCCAAAAGCAGGGGCTCTCGTGACATCTGAGCGGTTGAACCACATTGGACACGCAGCTTGTTCAGTGAGCAGCAGCTGAGATAAGAGTCAAGGACTGTCATATAAGTTACCTTTTTATCGGCTGGTTAGCCATTCGTTCTCTTACATGATTATGATCATTGATTATGAGTATCGTTGTTTCTGCTTGATTTATCCATCACGTTAACGTTGATTCATTCATCCGTCACCCTGGCATGATAAATAAAACCTTCTGACAATTTGATCTATGACCTCACCGTCTTTCTGTCTCATGTTTGTGCTTGATAGAATGACTGTGTGAGAGAGTGTCACAGGTGGATCGTAGTGAATTCCCCTAGACCTTTGACCTTTCAGTAAAACGAGCTGGTCCGGCTTGCCACAGTTGCGTAAATCCGGAGGTGGGTGTGGCTAGAAACTGCGCACTATATGACGATCAGGAACATAGTCTGCAATGTTCAGCAAGCAGTCTGTCGTGTGATCGCAATTGGGCGCAAGCCCACACGTTATATTTGCAAAGCATCTCTACTTTCACAATCTTTTTTATCTATCTGAACGCATGGATACACTACAGCCATGCTGAGGTGGCCTATGATCACGTGAGACGCACGTGTTCGCAACTGCTAAGATTCCAAAATAAATATCTTACCATTCTTGTCCCAAAGCACACTCTTAGAAAACCAGCTAGGCCTTGGAATATGATGCCCAATTTGAGAATTGGTCAGTGGACAGAGCAAAGAGACGCTAACGTTCTGCTGTGCATATTGTGCCGACAATATGATTGGTCAGTGGACAGAACAAAGACGCCAATGTTATACTGCGCAGATTGTGCCAAGAATGTGATTGGTCAGTGGAGGGTATCCCAAAGTATACAGATTCCACTCTCTTTCTTTCTCTCTCTCTCTCTCTCTCTCTCTCTCTCTCTCTCTCTCTCTCTCTCTCTCTCTCTCTCTTGTTCACTACCTCTCTTGGGCATGCAGTGCACGCGCTGTGACTGTTTCCAAGTCAAACAGGAGCTGAAAGGGGGAATTCCCATAGTTCTGCTGCCTCTCAAGATTCTTCTGATGCCATCCAATAATTGTCCAGTCCGCACTGATGAGCGTCATCCGACACCTCCACCAGAAGAGAGAGTTACAAGGCATGCCATGCTTGGCCTAACCCCTGGACAGCGTCACGCCTCATCAACAGACAGCCTCAATGCTGAGGGGAGATGCTCAGTGTTGCCCTCCCTTCCCAAGCACCACTGAAGTGATGATTCCCGGGCAGGTTCATCCCTCCTAGGCCCTCCCATGTTCATCAATCCACTACCCCATCTTAAAAGTCCCACGCTCTTTATCAACGATAACTGAACTGAACTCTATCGAAGATAAGTGCAACTAGTATAAGGGTGGCTAGCTAACCATGATATAGTATAATACTTTGAGATTATTATATTAAGAATTATCATCCTCCATTAAGTATCATTACAGTTATTATTGAAATCAACTTCTATCTATTTATCTTCTCTGTGTCGTCTCATTCACCCTTGATTGCATGGTGTTACAATTTTGACTTGGCTCGTTCTTTAAAATAATAGGTCTAGGGGAAACACTCACATACAGCTGAACTGGCAACACTATCTCACACAGTCATTCTATCAAACGATGTAACACGACAAAAAAACGGTGAGGACAAAGGTAAAAAACAAATCACTTTAATTCCACCTATCAACAACAAACATGGATAATTAATCATTAGTAATGATGATAGAGAAACAATAAATCAATTCAATCATCGCTATGGAATAAACTGCTATGGCTCGCCAACCAATCAAAATTGTACTTAACTGAATTGTAGGCTGTGTCCAACGAAAACACGTGGTAATCCTAAAACGAGGTGGCCAACTCGTGTTCACGTTAAATCCACTTACACAAAGATTCCCACCTTCGGGTTGACTGTAGCAACACACGTGAGTCAGGCCCTGTCGACAAGCAGACTTGGAGAGACGCCTAGTAGCTTTGGACACCGGCGAGCACGAGAGCTCGACCTAACCCAGGAGGTAAATGCTTGCACTTCTGGAGGCAGAGTGGATGTTGCAAGACGGTCAGTTAAAACCCCTAGACATTCTCTCTTAAGTGGAAGATCAAGAACCCCATCTCGTAACGACATTGAAAGAGTTTAGGCAGGACGCCAAGAGGACTTCAGTTTATATCTTCTCGGATTTTATCAAGCAAACGCAACTGTCCATTCTCAGTCGGTTAAACGTTAAAACTATAGAGATATAGCACAGGATGCTACAAGAACATAATTTAATGTGCTAGGTACCACCAAATTTGCATTTCTGATGTAAGAGTACTCAACTTACTCGTAGTACTGTACAAAAAACCTCGACAGCAATTAAAAATTTGATCGGCGAAATGACATCGGCTAGAACGTAGTCAGCAGCCACCTAACTGACACGAAATGTGATAACACTCGTCCCTACATGTTTCTTGTGTAATTTTTTCTTTTTGATTCGTAAATGACATTTTCCGAAACGATTATAAGAGTTCGAAAATTCGAATAAATGCGTAAACTGGTCTTCAGAGCTAGATGGCAGAGTAGCGTCCATAATGGCGGAGCCGACGAAATCCCGCATGACGTATGAGGTATATCCCCGTGGCTATTTATAACACCCACATGTAGGAACGTGCCACACTTAAACCATGACACCGGCACTAAACTCTGAGGGAAGCTCGCCTTAACTGCTTGTCACCTGTGATAACGCACCATACAGCGATCGAGCAGACAGTCTACATGCTCCCTTGGCAACATCTCCGGAAAGAAACACTCCCCCAGACCCAGACGTCCGCGCCTCGATCTACCAACTCACACTGCAAGCCCTACAGGAACAGATCTCAGGTGCAGGAAAGTGCGTTGGCAAAACTCAAAGCTTAGGCAGGAAGATGCTAACTACCCGTCTCGAATGGATGAGGAATGAACACGCTTCAGCACCAGCAACAACATCGGAGAGAACAGACGGTGTCGGCTCCGAGGAAACTAATCCACATTAACTAGTCAAGGACTTACATGAAAACTGTATAAAGGAGGGGCTAAAAGCGGTGATGCACCAGTTCCCATTGTTGGCGATCAAAATCCACCCAGAGTATAGCAGGGGAGACTGATCGCACCATGGACACATTGGACAAGAGACCATGTGACCTCACCAAAATTGGACAGTCGACCTGTCGGGGCAACCGACGATCCATTTCAAGTCTCGGCGATAACATAACGGTGTGCAGACGCGCACGCTCCGCTCAGATATGAGAGAGAGAGAGAGAGAGAGAGAGAGAGAGAGAGAGAGAGAGAGAGAGAGAGACTCGCACTGTCAGGAAAAACTTGCACAACAACACGAAACTCGCCTTTTGTGGATTTGGCCAATACAGCTACGTAAAGGGGGAGACACCATGTCAATGCATGCTTCAACTCTGAGCGTCTGAAACTCTCGAGATCGGGGCTCAGGCAGTGGAGAGAAACAGAACTCACGTTTCTGGCACGTGGGTCCCTGGAAGCCCTCAGTGCAGAGTGCGGGACAGATCCCCGTAGTGCCATCACACGTCCCATTACAGTTGCACTGGTGCTGGCAGTTCTCTCCAAATTTTCCTGCAGTCTGACACTCGGCTGAAAAAACAGAACACAGTTCCTCAGTTATCGGTCAAGCGACCCAAGTTTTACGACCTGTGAACACACAGGAGTTGCTCCAGAGGTAAGCAACTCCCCATGTGGTGGTGTTTTCGCTTCCCTTGCATAAACACTTGTTCGTCTACTCCCTTCCAATGACAACAGTTCCGCACGAGCAAAACGACAGTGCATGTTGTGCGCCTGGTCGTATGTCCATCTTTGTGTGTGTGTGTGTGTGTGTGTGTGTGTGTGTGTGTGTGTGTGTGTGTGTGTGTGTGTAATGTGCACGCGTTTATTATATTTGTTCCATTTCTAAGTGTCCGTTCGTCTGTATGTCTGCATGTGTGTTTATTCACCTGCGTGTCCGTATCAATGTTTACATGTCCATGCGCCTAATTGTGTGCTTGGGCCTCACTGTTTGCCAGTAAATGTTCTTCTCTCCTTCTCTCCGTTCGTGTGTCCACTCTTCCGTGCGCCTATGTATGTCTCTGTATTTTCGTCTGTGTATGCATGTGAATGTGTGTGCGCGTGAGTCCGTGTGTGTGCGAGTGTATGAGTGTATCTTTCTGTTTATGCACGTAAGAGAGATGGAGAGAGAGAGAGAGAGAGAGAGAGAGAGAGAGAGAGAGAGAGAGAGAGAGAGAGAGAGACAGAGACAGAGACAGAGACAGAGACAGAGACAGAGACAGAGACAGAGACAGAGAGAGACAGACAGATAGACATAGAGCCAGAGAGACATAGAGACATAGAGAGACAAAGAGACATATAGACAGACACAGAGAGAACGTAAGAATGTGCGAGCATGCCCGCTTGCCTTGGTGCCTGGCGTCTGTATTTCCGTCCATCCGCCCAACTACGTGTGTGTGTGTGTTCGTGTGTGCGTGCTTGCGTGCGGACGTGCGTGTGTGTGTGTGTGTGGGCGTGCGAGCGTGAGTGTGTGTGTGTGTGTGTGTGTGTGTGTGTGTGTGTGTGTGTGTGTGTGTGTGTGTGTGTGTGTGTGTGTGTGTGTGAGTTTGTGTATTAGTGCGTGTGTGCATTCGTGTGTGTGTGTGTATGGGCGCGTGTGCGTGCTTGCGTGCGTGCCTGAGTTTGTGTGTGTGTGTGTGTGTGTGTGTGTGTGTTTGTGTGTATGAGAGTGCGTGTGTGCATTTGCGCGCGCGCGCGCGCGTGTGTGTGTGTGTGTGTGTGTGTGTGGGCGTGTGTGCGTGCTTGCGTGCGTGTGTGTGTATGTGTGTGTATGTGTGTTTCTATGTGTTTATGGGCGTGTGTGCGTGCGTGCATGCGTGCGTGTGTGTGTGTGTGTGTGTGTGCGCGCGCGCTTGCGCGAGTGTGTGTCTCTCTATATCTTTATATATGTGTCAGTTTGTCTGTGTGTCGGTGTGCCTCTCTGTCGGTGTGCATACTTAATAAAGTGTCCGTCTGACGAGTTTTCAAGCGTAACACTTACAGTTCAAGGTCACATTGTCCACTCACCTGAACAGAGACGAAGGTGTTGGACAGTGACAAGAAGAATGAGGCAGGCTAGGATGTAACGTCCCCTTAGAGCCATGACCTTGACCTGTTCCCTATCTGACAGTGATCACATCCACAGGGCAGCTGACCTTACCTGCAGGAAAGTGGAGACAGAACATGACGTCACATGTGCATTGCTGCACGATACTCTCGCAATGTCTGACACGAAAAGGTCGCTAAGCGTCCTTCTGTGGGAAAAGCAGCTATGATGCAGACTTGTACCGGAGTACACAGGGAAGGTACATTGTCTTTTTTGTAGCAGAGTTCGGGAACTACAAATATGCAGCTAGGGGTATTTATGTCGGCCGCCATAACTTGGTGTCAAGGCGCATGCAGAGAAAAAACCACAATGAAAACGTGTCTGCGATTTGCGAATGGCCACAGCCGAGCCTCAGTTCTGGTAGCTGAAAACTGCAGCTGTGACATCTTTTTATTATGGCAGGGAGGGAAGCGAGCGCGTTCCGCTCCATTTGGGTGATAAAAGCGCCACGAGGGAGGAAGGACCTGCGGTAAAAAACCCAAATGGGAAAAAGCATGGCTCCTACCATTCCCAGAGTCACTAGGGACTCGATCAAATGAGTAACCATTCACACATGGAAGGCAACATAGGTGGGACATGTAAATCGATGTACAGGATGGAATCAAAGAGAAAAAGTTGGAGGTCGACAAGTGAAGGTATGTGACACTGCCAAATGAACATATCCAACATGGTCTCGAAAACAAATCCAACTGGGGTGGAGTGTACATTACCAATCGGAGAGGCACGATACTTCAATCAAACCGGAAAAATCATTTTTGGGCTGTTCCCCAAAAAACCATCAACGGGAAAAGGGGGAGCAGGCTCGAAAGTATGATTCGTAAAGGACGTCGCACACACACATGTCAAAGAAGAATCTCAATGTACAAGGAAATAAAATACGGGAACAGTGATGCACTATGCACATCAATAAAACGTGAAAAAAGGAGGGGGAGGCTGATCTGAACATACAATCGAACGTGAAAGGTATGGTAGTTTAGAAGGTACCACTCGGAACCACCAGTCAATGAAAATTCGAGAACGAGGAGGCACTATACCCGTCAAACAAACGTGAAAAACGATGGGGTTGTTCCGAAAGTACAATCGAACGAGAAAGGTGGGGTAGGTCCGAATTTACAAGTTGGAAACACCTGTCAATAAAAAATCCCCAAATATACAAGGAACGAAAAAGTCGTGGGCGCACGATGGCCGTCAGTCCAACGTGAAACACGTGGGGTTGGTCCTAAAATACCATTCGGAAACAACGCCGCAGACACAAGTCATGAAAAACCCCATTGGAACAACAGTAGAGAGAAATGTGTGAATGTGTCTGAGTGTGTAGCGCGTAGAAGTACACAAATCGATAATTGACGAACGCAAAAGAACTGTGCAAAAAAGGGGGTTAGGAGGGGAAGGAGGGCGGATATTGAAAAGAGAAAATCTTATACTCGCGTGAACGGAACTACTTGTTTCTGTCCCCCGCTCTGCTGTGGAAATGATAGCATACGTAGGCCCTCTCGTGTGAGGAGAGCCCAGCGCATGCGCGTTGCCGTTTCCGCGCATGGAAAATGTATAGTTACCCGGTCACGTCGGCCCATTGTTCTGGTGCCCTCCATAAATGCTTCACTACGCGTAAAGCTCTTTTATGTCGGCCGCCATAACTTGGTGTCAATGCGCATGCAGAGAAAAAACCACAATGAAAACGTGTCTGCGATTTGCGAATGGCCACAGCCGAGCCTCAGTTCTGGTAGCTGAAAACTGCAGCTGTGACATCTTTTTATTATGGCAAGGAGGGAAGCGAGCGCGTTCCGCTCCATTTGGGTGATAAAAGCGCCAAGCGCGGACAGCCTGACAGGCTGTCCGCGCCACGCCCAAATGGAGAGGCGGATGGGCGAGACCCAACAGGCCCCCATCATGCCAGCAAAGGCTGAGAGATTGCCATCAGCAATCATGGCATAAAAGTATACAGACAACGTAAGACGTTAATGATATTTGTGATGGAAACATGGACTGGCGACATACGTATGGATGGCCGCGTGAACACCCTGTTGGCCACCGCAGTCATCTGACGAGCGTCCAAAGGGGGGGGGGGGGGGGGGGGGGGCAGGCTGAAGAGTCACGGTTGTAGAGAGGGCCAGCTCGGAGGAAGCGGCCGCGTTTGGACGTCAGTGGTCGATTGGGGGCCTCTCGGACCCCTGCAGACGCACTGTGGTTGGGAGGCATCCCATCAGCTGCCGCGGCCACGAAACGCTCGTAAGAGTTGCGGGTGTAGGTAGGGCCAGTTGGGAGGAAGCAGATGCGTGCGGACGTCCGAGGTCGACTGGTGGCCTATCGGACCCCTGCAGATGCGCTGTGGTTGGAAGGCATCCCGGCAGCCGCTGCGGCCACAGGACGCTCGTCAGGCTGGAGAGAGCAGAAGAGTAGGGCGTGGAAGACGTCAGATGTCTCAGGGCTCGCCTGGTGGCCTCAACTCATGAGGGTGGCTCCTTGAACAGAGAGATAGCAGACGGCAGCATCGGAGGACAAGGGTGAAGAGGAGAGGGTGGGGATGGGGTGGGAGGGTGGTAGGGCTGAATGAAGTGAACATGCGACTAAAAGTTGCAGAGCAGACGGATCCACCGCCCCCAAAAAGGACTGAAAATGGGGGCAGACAGATCTTCCATCCTGGGGCGGCAGCCCGATATACCGCCCCCATCACGCTGACAGGCTTACTGGTGCATACCACGGTGCCAGGCGTACTGGTGCATACCACGGTGCCAGGCGTACTGGTGCAGACCACGGTGCCAGGCTTACTGGTGCATACCATTCTACAGGCATACTGGTCAGGAATCAAGGTACGAAGAGTGGAAATGAACGCACCAATTGAAAAGGAAAATGAACAATGTTCAGGGTGCATACCATGCTGATAGGCTTACTGGCGTATACCACGCTGACAGGCTTACTGGCGCATGTCACTCTGGCAGGCTTACAGGCAGAGAACACGCTGACAGGCTTACTGGCGCATAACACGCTGACACGCTGACCGGCATATACCACGCTGACAGGCTTACTGTCGCATAGCACGCTGACAGTCGTACTGGTCCGTCCACCTCGGGCACGCTTACTGGTGCATACCACGCTGACAGGCTAACCGGAGCAAACCACACTGACATGCTTACAGTCGCATACCACGCCGACAGGCTTACCGGCGCATACCACAGTACCAGGTTGGAGATGAGCGCACATAAGCACATAGGGAAATGAATAATTGTCGGGAATCAAGGTACTAAGAGCGGAAATGAACGCGCGAATTGAAAAGGGAATGAAGAATGATCAGGGGGCACACCACGCTGACAGGCTTACCGACGCAACCCACGCTGACAGGCTCACTGGCGCAATCATGTGGACAGGATTACCGGCACATACGACGCCGACAGGCTTACTGTCGCATACCATGTCGACAGGTTTTACTGGTATACCACGCTGACAGGCTTACTGATGCATACCACGCTGACAGGCTTACTGGCGCACACCACGCTGACAGGCTGACGGAGGCATACCACGCTCACATGCTCACTGGCTACTACCACAGTACAAGGTGGGATACGAGCGCACCCACAGCACCTATGGAAAGGAACAATGGTTAGGAAGCAAGGTACGAAGAGTGGAAATCAATGCACGAATTGCAAAAGGGGGAATGAACAATGGTCAGGGGCATACCACGCTGACAGGCTTACTGGCGTATACCACGCCATGTGACAGGCTTACTGGCGCAAACCACTCTGGCAGGCTTACCGGCACCTACCACGCTGACAGGCGTACAGGCGCATACCACGCCACACTGACAGGCTTACTGGCGCATACCACTCTGGCAGGCTT
Organism: Theodoxus fluviatilis; assembly: GCA_034096865.1. Taxonomy (NCBI): domain Eukaryota; kingdom Metazoa; phylum Mollusca; class Gastropoda; order Cycloneritida; family Neritidae; genus Theodoxus; species Theodoxus fluviatilis. The sequence continues at coordinate 10,027 of JAWQFJ010010745.1, forward strand.
ACTGGCGCATACCACTCTGGCAGGCTTACTGGCACCTACCACGCTGCCAGGCGTACAGGCGCATACCACGCCACTCTGGCAGGCGTACTGGCGCATACCACGCCACACTGACAGGCTTACTGGCGCAAACCAAGCTGACAGGCTTACTGGCGCATACCACAGTACAAGGTGGGATATGAGCGCACCCACAGCACCTATGGAAAAGAACAATGGTTAGGAAGCAAGGTACGAAGAGTGGAAATGAATGCACGAATTGCAAAAGGGGGAATGAACAATGGTCAGGGTGCATACCACGCTGACAGGCTTACTGGCGTATACCACGCTGACAGGCTTAATGGCGCATACCACTCAGGCAGGCTTACTGGCACCTACCACGCTGACAGGCGTACTGGCGCATACCACGCCACACTGACAGGCTGACTGGCGCATACCACTCTGGCAGGCGTACTGGCGCATACCACGCCACACTGACAGGCTTACTGGCGCAAACCAAGCTGACAGGCTTACTGGCGCATACCACAGTACAAGGAGGGATATGAGCGCACCTACTGCACATAGGGAAAGGAACAATCGTCAGGAATCAAGGTACGAAGAGTGGAATATATACGAACATATGGCTCCGAACTATGGGGACTAGACGGATGCCAGTTGATTGAAGATGTACATCTACTTTGAACGTAAAAGTCTTCAGATATATGTGATACGACGCGCGTTCTGGAGAGGAGGGCGCGCGGAGGGTTCCAGCTCGTGGTGAACCGCTGACCTCCCCGCGCGTCGCAGGGGTCGACTGGGGAGCTCACGAAGTCCGGCCGACACGCCGTGTGTAGGTGCCCTTGAAACAGCGAAATGGCAGACGGCAACATGGTAGATGGTGTGAGCGGAGAGCGGGGGTGTGCGTGGTAATGGAATAATAAAGGTGTACCAGCCCGGAGGATAAAGCAATACCGCGTCATATCAGCAAGCAAGCTAATGAGAGAGAGATAGGATCCATCACTCCACGCCCCTGGAACACGTAACCCAGAGTGAATGGGGACCACATCGCACCGCCCCGCTATCTATCGAGATGGACAGGCGTATGGAGGACCCTAAACAAGAATGGGAGACAGGGGTCAGAGGGGCGCGCCAGGCGCTGACGATGCCAGCGGAAGGGAGCGGTGCACGAGCCAAAGGGCACAGTAAGAGAACGAGGAACTGACAGGGCAACGACTGACAGGGCAGCTGCGACAACAATCAGCCCGCAGCTTCCTCAAAGGACGGGGGCGGCGGGTCGGAGGGGGTTCTGACAGACGGA
>JAWQFJ010010746.1:0-18938 GCA_034096865.1 Theodoxus fluviatilis
AGTCATGGAGTTGTAGCAGTGGCAATTGGTCGTGCAATCTGAGCTGACTACAGACACATGAACGTGTCAGTGTTTATGGAAGTGGGCAGTGTACATCTTGCTACTCACAGACAACTGGAAGGTCTCTCACACCAGCAGGGACAGCAGCAGCAGCAGTCTTAGTCTCTGTGAGAAAAAGATGACCTACACTTTACCCAGAAGTTTCCACGGCCCTCAGCTGACACACACTCATTGCATCACACAAAACACAGATGCATTCTATTGTCTATCATTTAGCACACATGTGACAGACACTTTTAAAATAATTTTTTAAGAAACCCAATTGTAGCATGAAGGGAATTGATAGTCTTATTGATGACTCGTTCAGCACAGTATAAAAAATCTGGAAGTAAAACAAAACAGGATGCACACATCCAATTCTAACGTGTGACAGGTTGCATAGGAACAGATGACTACACTGGGAATTTACAACAGTATACTTGTATTTTGAATGAAAATGTTTCCAAGGACAAGCTTCACGAAATAGTTCCAGGGCATCAATGATGGTCTTACCAGTTGTTCCCAGGGACTCCAGCAAGGCTCTCAGCTCCTCCAGCTTCTCTGTCCCCACCTGCAACAACAAAACCACATTGCCAACTCAGCCCAGGGCTGCTGCTGTCTCCACCACACCACTCTACTGCAGCACACACCAACACTGCACCAGGCCGCAAGCCCTCTCTCAACTGCTGCAGCAGCTGGCTGCCAAAGTGCAAGGCTGCACACATCTGCACTCACAAGACAAGCACACTGCCTCAGTGCCAGCAGAACAAGGCCTGCAGCCTCCACACCACTTCAGTAGACAGGACAAGGTCTTCCTCCACCAGCTGCATGCTGCAAGCTCCACACTACTGCACACAGTCCTCCACACCTCTACTGCCTCCACCAGATGTGTTCACAAACACATCATACACATCAATACAATGCAATTCATAACTTTTACATAAGTGGGATTACACACACACACACACACACACAAACACACACACAAACTTAAGCGCAAGTGAAAAAGAGATTAAGTAGAATAAACACATTACAATGCTGATCACTAGACTAAAAGTTTATGTTGCACTCTCCTCTTGCAATATTCTGATGTACGGGGGTTCTCCTGGCTTGCGCTGGGAAGTCGAAGTGACAGACACTGGTGGTCGTTTTTGATAAACTTTATTCACGCACTGATCACTACACAGTGGTGAAAATCAACAAACAGTAATCTGTCGTAACAACAAAGTAATGTATGGTCTTTGGTAACAACTCGTAGCAGCTTCACTCTGCGCCCAGCAGAGGACTCGCTTCTCACAAAGTTCAGCTCTCACCTTAACTGTCGCATCTGCTGCTCGTGTCTGACTCGTATCAGTCCTATCCCTCTGTCTCTCATGTTTTGCCTTATATACATAAACTCCGGGTCTAGATCAATTCTCGAAAGCAACGGCACAATCTCCGAAGCTCGAGACGGAAATCGACTAACGTCACGTGACACAATAAGCCAATTTTAGCCTAACTCGGTCGCGGTCTGGACAATGATCTGACCGATATACAAAAGGCTTCTTCAGAGGGGAGTTCAGTAGGCGCAGTGCTTCAAAGCGCTTACTCAGCGCTGCATGTGATTCACTCCTGAACGGCCAATGTGGGGCGTGCTTCACTCAGCGCTCAGCAGCGCTGCAGGGCCGGGTTTGAAAATAGGTAGTCGATCTTGGTATCAAGATCTTGCTTCGCAGTAAGAGCAAAGACCGTCTACAATAAGATGGTTCATCCGGTCACTTCCGGCGAAATTAGGGTCACGCGCGCCACCAAGCGGAAACGGTGTCCCTCGAGTCAAGGAAGACAACTTCCACATACCGCGTCAGCATAACAATTTACAGGGCAGATCATGCCCTGCTATTGAATATAAATGAGTGTTTTTGAAGTTGCTGAAGTTTGAAAAAAAAGGTGAAAGCACTGATGATTTGTTTTTATTAATGACATTAATGTACTTGGGTAACTTCTAGTCTGTATTATTTTCTTCTCTGGATTGCATAGTTCACAGCAATTTCCTCAATCTTTGATTCATGATCATGGTAATGGAAATTTTTTTAATGATCGGTCAGTGATTACCTACACCACCAGACATGCAGAGGGCATGTGTGTGTCACTGTGTACACATGTGATATTTCAAAGCTCTGTATAACTTGAAGTTAAGAATCACAAATTCTCATAGCATTAAGCTAAGGCATTTATAGAAAGATTGTGCAAAGAACTAATAGTCTTCTTTTATGTATGGAGCAACTGTATCATGTGAGCCATTTACTTGCCAGTTATGAAGATGCTGACTTGATTTGCCTTGCTTTCATGATAATCAGCGCTGAGTACTTCTGAACAAGCCTCAGGAGTACAACGCGCTGCATGAGCGCTTCATGTTGGCAATTGAGCGCTCTTTACCTCTCCTGAACACCTAAGATGTAGTGCAGCGCTTCACTTGTTAAAGGGGAGGTAAATCTTCTGCGCCCCATGTTGTGTTGATAGACGCGAAGAAAGTGTTTTCTTTGCCACAGACATCGTTTATGCACGTTTAAATGTATTCTGCATGAATAAAGTCCACTACTGTGTCATCCTTACTTGCCATTACTCGCACATACAGAGCGCTTGGGGCAAATAAAGCCCGTTCCAGTCCCAAAATGATGTTTCTGAGGGTTATTTTACGCATCGACGGCCATTGCGGGATCGAAGACGCCATTTTGAATTTGATGCAAAATCGTCTGAATCACGTCGGATTGGTGATGCAGAGCGCTGCACAGCGCTGCACAGCGCTGAGTGAATCACGCCCCAAAATTGCCGTTCAGGAGTGAATCACATGCAGCGCTGAGCAGCGCTTTGAATCTCTGCGCCTCCTGAACAAGCCTCAAATCAACTGTGCTGCGAAATTCGAGCACAATCGAGAATCTTCACAACATAGCTCCTCCCCTAAAGACCGAAACGACCTCGTCGGTCTCACTACATGTACAACTCCACAATTAAATTTACAAAATATCATGAACTAACACCTAAAAAATACGCAACCAGCAACAACATTAACATCAACAACAACAAAATACCGGGAAAAGTCAATTCGCAGTCCAGGTAGTCCATGAATTAGCGAGTGAGTGGCACAGATGCAAAAACCTGACACATGGGCGTAAGCTTCCTTGCGGTAGCTTCTGCCCAGTCCATGGGGTCAACGTCTGCAAGACCATTGTCCACAGTGTCACTGAAAAGTACAGAACTCCTCACAGGAAGCGAGATGGGCGCATCACACACCGCCCTTGCCGCGGGTATGTCTGCACGTCCTCAGGGGTCGCTCCATCCTTGCTCTCGTCCTCATACAGTGTCTCTCTAGGCTCGTCGTCGATCGGGTCAGGGCGGCGTCGTGGCGACTGCCACCAATCCGGCAGTAGATCTCCCTGGTACTTCCAGAGACGGGCACGCTTCATGTAACGTCCTGCCTGTGGCCGGGCCAGCTTGGCGGTGAATCCATTCTCAGCCCGTGGTTTGGAGAACCTCGGTGCAGTGCCATCAGGAGATTGGTGATCGGCCTTGCGGTCGTAACCAGACTTCATTCTGTCCGCGCTCAACTGCAGGTGTGTCCTTGCGGACTTTCGCACTGCCTGCAGCACACCCTGGAGTGACTCTACACCCTGGGGCACTTCACGGGGGGTATCCACCAATGGCCTGGCAACAACTGCCGAGCTGTCAGTCTTACTAGGGCCACTTCGACGACTGTGGGGTCTTGTCCGTGAGGCACAGATGGTACAGTGCCGACACAAGTTGCGAACGGACTTGTGTCGACCGATCCAAAAGTACCGCTCACAGACACGTCGGTACATCTTCAGCCTTCCGAGGTGGCCAGCTGCTGGGTCATCGTGTAGCTGTCTCAGCGCTTCCTCCTGCATGGCTCTTGGCAGAACAGGGAGAAGGCGGCAGGTTTCTCCCTTCTCATCCATCCACTTTCAGTAGAGCGCTCCATCAGTCAGCTGCAAGGCATCCCACTGGGTCCAGTACGCCTTGGTGACAGCGACCTTCTTCCAGGGTGGGCGGATAGGCCTGTCCTCCATCCAGCGGGTGATGGGCTGCAGGTCAGGGTCCTGTCTCTGTGCGGCTGCCAAAGGCGTATCTTGAGCGGTGATCCGCCTCAACGCTCCCGAAGGACGCAGTGAAGCATTCACTTCACCCACAAGACCCTTCAACTGCACGTGGTGCCCATCAATCAGCAGGAGGGACCGTCCCCAGTCTACAACACAGCAATGCTTCTGCAAAAAGTCTATCCCCAGGATGACGTCATCTTCTACATCGGGGATCACGAAGGGGTGAGAAATAAGAAGCTCACCGGCCTTCACCTTCACTGTCACGACGCCGTGCACAGGGATCGGTCTGTGCATGACGTCATTGAGCACCATCGCTGATTCTTCTCTCCTCTTGAAGGGGCACAGACCAGTCCTCAACACCGAAATGGTTGCTCCTGAGTCGATCAGCGCCTGGTAACGGTTGCCGTCGATGTTGTTACAAGCCCAACCTCGCAGAGTCTAGGGGTATGATGATTATGAGTTTGTGTGATTACTTTACACTTGAGGCTAGACTTGTAGACACAAAATATCTGATGTGCTTCATTCACTCTTCTCTCACAACCAAGGAGAAAACAAGCGAGATTTAGCTAATAATAAATTTAATGAATAAAGTATTTCAATCATGCAAGGCATGCATTAGAAGAAGGTTATTATTGGATTTCAATTGTGAATACTTAGGATTTCTAGGCCAGCCGTATAAAAAGGAAAATTGAAATGATTTGTTCTTAGTTATAAGTCAATTGTTCAATGTGAAGAAAGGTCAATGCTCACCACGATCCAACGACGAAACAAAAGTCAGTTCTTTTCCTAACCAGTCTGTTTTCGCTAAACTCGTAGAGGTGGAGGGAGTCGGTCTTCTTTGGAGGAGTTTACCGCATCTTTTAGGCAGGCACCTCTGAGACAGGTCGGCAGCACTTGTCTCAGCAGGGACTTCGGAAAACCTGCTTGTGGCTTGGATGTGAAAGCCGAAGTGATGATTCTAATGTTTTCACTCTCTGAGCACGCTTCTCTTGTGGCCGCTGCACCCCCTCCCTCCGGCGACCCCCCAGCCTGGAACGCTGTCTGGGAAAGAGGACCCCCCGGTCCCGCACCGGCAAGTGGGAGCATCAGGGCGAGCGAGGGCCAGGGTTATCTTATCACCAACCCTAGGTGATGACGGAGACTTCCCTCGGAGAGCGGAACTAATTGACCGCCCACACACCATGCCACACCCTCGGTCCTCATTTCAAGCACCTCTCTAATTAAGACACAAGAGAGCCACTGATGGGCAACCATCACAATGTGAACCTCGATCGCCGGTCCTGCTCGGTCGACGCGCACGCTCTTCAGCCAATGACTGATGGGATGTGGGGCGGTGGAGGCAGGGGACGCCGGGCTATGCCCCTTAATCCCGGCGCATCCTAGTTTTCCTGGGCTGTGGTGGTCTTCTTCTTTCCCTGTGGACAGCGGCAAGCGATGTGGCCTGTCTTGTCGCAATTATAACATCTGATCTGTCTTTGCTGTCCATCCTGACGGGAGGAGCGGTTTTGCATCTTCTCCAGCAACTCCGTCATCATTTGACGAAACTGGGTCAGTAAGAGGGTGTCGCCGTCACCCTCCGGCTTCTCCTGGCTGCCAATGGCTCTGATCCTGTGAGGGTGAGAAGCTCGCTGGGTCGCTTCCTCACGTTGAGCGATAGCCTCGACAGGGAGAGTGGTGTTGACTGCTTCCGCCAAGGTAGAGGGAGCCAACACCTGTACTTGGTGTTTCGCTTCGTCGGCGGCGAGGGCATCTATGAATTTCTCCCGAGCCAAATCGTTAAAGGCAGGGTGCGCTCGCCTCACCAGCCTCTCGATGTCAGCCGTCAACTCAATGAGTGATTCTCCCTTTTTTCGCTTTCTCGTGTATAGTGCTGCCTTAGCCTGGTCTGCATTTCGGGAATCTTGAAACCTGTCACGGAGGGTCAGAAAGAGGGCAGTGTAGTCATTCCTGCCTTTGGGTGGAATGGTTTCCAGGACTGTCAGTGCTTGTCCCGTCAGGCTGGAGATGAGGAAACTCGCTTTCTCCCGTTCTCCCCAACAGTTGATCTGCGCGGTCACCTCGAACTGGATGTGGTAGGCATCCCACGGTGCTTTCCCATGTTATGCTTGTGGCCGCTGCACTGGACGACCGGCTGGGGGGTATGCCTCTTCTTGGTTTGAGACGAACGGTGACGCCTCGGCTCGAAGTTGCTTGGAGGCCCGGTGGTTGTCTTGGTTGTAAAGTCTGGCTGGATAGGAGAGGCTAGCTTTTGTTTCTTCTTTCTCTTCCAGCAGTCTGCAGATGACCGTGTCGAGCCGGGTTACTTCCCCTTCGAGGGAGTCGAGGCGTGCTGCTTCTTGCTGGAGGTTAGCATCAATGCAATCTACCTCCTCTCCTAGGCGAAAGCTTACTGCCTCGATTTCCCTCTGCAGTCCCTCTGTCCCGGCTTTGATGGTCTGCAGCAACTCTTCCTGACGTTCGGCTTCTTGTTGTTCTCACCGTGCCTCTTTTTCTTTTTCTTCGAGCTCCTTCTGTTCACGGTAGGCCTTCTCCTCTGCCTTTTCCCGCTCGCGGTCTGCCTTCTCCTCTGCCTTCTCCCACTCGTGGTCTGCCTTCTCCTCTGCCTTCTCCCGTTCGCGATCTGCCTTCTCCTCTGCCTCCTTCCGTTCGCGGGCTGCCTAGCTTCTCCTCCTCCTGGGCTTCTCTCTGCTGTCGCTGTTGGTTGAGCAGAAGTTTCATCTCATTGCGATGTTGTCCGTCGGTTGTTCTGTCGCCTCAGCGTGTGCATCGGCTTGAGTCACGCGTTTTTCGCCGTCCATTTCCGTTGTCAACTGTCACTGCTTCGACTGTTCACCGTCTGCGGAAACAATGTTGCACTCTCCTCTTGCAATATTCTGATGTACGGGGGTTCTCCTGGCTTGCGCTGGGAAGTCGAAGTGACAGACACTGGTGGTCGTTTTTGATAAACTTTATTCACGCACTGATCACTACACAGTGGTGAAAATCAACAAACAGTAATCTGTCGTAACAACAAAGTAATGTATGGTCTTTGGTAACAACTCGTAGCAGCTTCACTCTGCGCCCAGCAGAGGACTTGCTTCTCACAAAGTTAATTAAGCTCTCACCTTAACTGTCGTATCTGCTGCTCGTGTCTGACTCGTATCAGTCCTATCCCTCTGTCTCTCATGTTTCGCCTTATATATATAAACACCGGGTCTAAATCTTTCTCGAAAGCAACGGCACAATCTCCGAAGCTCGAGACGGAAATCGACTAACGTCACGTGACACAACAAGCCAATTTTAGCCTAACTCGGTCGCGGTCGGGGCAATGACCTGACCGATATACAAAATCAACTGCGAAATTCGAGCACAATCGAGAATCTTCACATTTCATTGAACAAATTTCCCCCATTTGCCATTTTACTGTGTTCAACTGTCACAACGAAAGAACAATTTTTCCATCCATTTTGTCTGCAGTGTAAGTGTCAGAGCGGTTTGTGCATCTGAGCAGTCACACTGAGCAGTCACACTGAACAATCACACTTGGCAGTCACACTGGACAGTCACACTGGGCAGCCACACTGTGCAGTCACACTGAGCAGTCACACTGGGCAGTCACACTGGGCAGTCACACTGAGCAGTCACACTGAGCAGTCACACTGGGCAGTCACACTGAGCAGTCACCCTGGGCAGCCACACTGAGCAGTCACACTGAACAGTCACACTGGCAGTCACACGTACTGGGCAGTCACACGTACTGGGCAGTCACACTGAACAGTCACACTGAGCAGTCACACTGGCCAGTCACACTGGGCAGTCACACTGAGCAGTCATACTGGACAGTCACACTGGACAGTCACACTGAGCAATCACACTGGGCAGCCACACTGAGCAGTCACACTGAACAGTCACACTGGACAGTCACACGTACTGGGCAGTCACACTGAACAGTCACACTGAGCAGTCACACTGGCCAGTCACACTGGGCAATCACACTGAACAGTCACACTGAGCAGTCACACTGAGCAGTCACACTGAGCAGTCACACTGAGCAGTCACACTGAGCAGTCACACTGGGCAATTGCGCGCAACATCGATCGCGAGGTCCAACGAAAGAATGGCGAGAGGCAGTGCGCAAATGAGGTTGCTGTGGGTTGTGGAAAGCACGAAGCCCGGACCTTCAAGCAAAACAACACAGAAATGGATTCCAATGTTGATCCTGTCCTCCATGTACGTAAACAACCTACTTCTAATTAAGACAAGGTTTGGTCCCCTTTATCTAGACTTCAGCCCAAGTTACTCTATCAAACCCCTGGTGATGAAGATTTTTGGCTCTCCCCGCATAATGCCAACTGATTGTTTCCCTCCGACAGTGTGCAATTAGTGCCAAGCCCATACCAACCGAAAACGGGGTCGCAATTGCTCTAAATGCAACGGTTTTTCCACCTGACTTGCGCTGGCCTCAACCGAGCTGAGTCGGATTCTGTTATCACGTGGGTCTGTCGCGCCTCCCTCCATCCTGAACTCCAAGTCGACACATGCACGCCTTCGCCGACTACTGACAGCCATGCCCCCGAAAAACCCGCAACCATCCTAAAGTCTATATCGCGCCTGAGATCGGATGCAAGAATTCCTGTTAAGATCCCGAAATCCGTCCGCATCACCATCGCCTACGCTCTAGCAAACACAATCGACAGCGCATTAGACTCTGCTGAGACCCGTGGCTGGAGCAGACTTGTGTTTTTTGTTCCGCTGGTTTTCGATGTTCTTGTCCGTCAGCTTGATCACCCCACACTAATCTCGCGCATAATTCGCTCGAACATCCAGACCTTCACCGACCGCTTGACTCTTCACCGCACCCAAACCTCTGATGTCCCGAAGCTGTCCTCTCATTCGCCCACCACAGATACCTCAACGAGGGCTCTTCGCTCCCTCGTTAATTCAAAGCTGGTGTTAGGTGATGTGACCACTGCGGTCAAAGTGGTCGCTTCTGACGACACTGTTCTCGAAATGACACCGGGGGTACTTACAGCTGTCAGTCTGAAACACCCAGCCACTCCTCACGACACTGAAGACATCGTCATCCCTCCGAGCACTGAAAAGCTGATCGCCACCCATGAAGATGTCGCCCGTGGTCTTCACTCATTTTCTGGTGGAAGCAGTGGGGGTATCGATGGTCTTCGGCCCGAACATCTTCGAGACTTGACAGCCAAATCAACCGCCGAAGCCGGACAATGACTGAAGCGTTCCATTTACGGCATTGATAAATAGAATCCTCTCCGCCGACATTCCTGACCACCCTCGGATGCTGCTCTTCTCGGCGAACCTGACTGCCCCTCGCAAGAAAGATGGCGGGATCCGTCCATAAGCATTTGGAAACGTCTTTCACCGCTAGGCCGCCAAGGTCGCTTGTGGAGCCGTTTGTCGTGACGTCAGCCGCGAGCTGTCTCCCATCCAATGAGGTGTCGGCGTGCAGGGTGGCTGTGAAGCTGCTGCACATGCCGTTCGGCAATAGGTCACATCACAGTCTCCATCATCCCCAAAAGTGCTGGTCAAACTCGATATGGCCAACGCTTTCAACACCATGAGACGTGACCACCTGCTCCGCATCTGCCTGAACCATACCCCGTGCGTCGCACGTCTCGCACTCTTGGCGTCCGGCAAAGAGTCTACTTTGGTCGCCAGCGGCCATCCATCCAATAGTCAACCTGTGTCCAACAAGGCGACCCCCTCAACCCACTTCTCTTCGCTCTGGCGATCGACGGGGTAGCTAGATTAGTATCCTTCGAACTTAATATCTGGTACCTGGATGACGCCACCATTGGAGGCCCCTTCCACTCGTCGCAGACGACATCGGTATCTGCATCTCATCTCTCCATCGCCTCAGGCTCATCGTCATCCCGAAGAAATCGGAGCTCATCAATGTCGGCTACCACGATGAGGAATTCACCCATATGAAGGGGTCCATCTCGATCTTCCTCCCAAACGCCACAACTACTCCAACCGAAGACCTGGAGCTACTAGGTGCACCTTTCCTCCGACCAGCTATCAAGAGATCAGTCGAGTCCAAGCTCGACCACTTTTGGAGGATGGCCGACAGGCTCCATCTCCTCAACTCCCACCCCGGTCTCTTCCACCTCCAGAACTCTTTTACGGTTCCAGACTCCTTTTCACGTGAAGATCCGCCCCATGTCACCAGGAGTCAGAGTTGCTCGGCCAATACGACAGCTGCATCCAGTCCACCGCAGAGACAATATGCAACGTGCACTTTGACGTCACCGATTGGAAACAGGCGAAACTCCCCGTGAGGCACGGTGGAATCGGTCTGCGTGTGGTGTCTGACCTCGCTCTCCCGGACTGTCTGTCATCCCGCAAAGCATCGTCACCTCTGATCAGCGCCATCTTGGAAGCGTCTCAGCTGTCCCCTCCCTCAATCGATCTCGATATTGCCCTGTGGCGTGAAGTTGGCCTGGACCCTCCTTTGGACGTCACCAAGCAGAGGTGCTGGGACAACTCGCTCTGCTGGCGCAGTCTGCCGCTTTGAAACCCTCCCTTAACCAGCATCGCCTGGCCTGTTTCCAGGCTGCTGCATGCGCTGAGTCGGGTGCATGGCTGCCCAGCCTCCCTAGCACATTCACCGGCACCTTCCTCGATAATGGCTGCCTGCGCCTTGGAGTTGCGATCCGATTGGGCCTTCAAGTCTGCAACCCTCACAAGTGCAGATGCGGTTCTAGCGTCATCTCGTTCGGCCTACACCCTCTGTCCTGTCGTTTCAGCGCGGGACGCATCCCCCTTTACGCCGCGCTCAACGACGTTGTCCGTCGCAGTTTTCTGTCCGCCGGATTCCCTGCCCAGCTCGAACCAGCCGGCCTAGACCGTGGCGATGGAAAACGCCCGCACGGCATCACCTATTCCCGTACGCTTGCGGGAGAAGTTTAGTACGAGAAGCAAATTGTGTCGACACCTTCTGTCCCTCGAACATGTCCCGGGCGGCGATCAGTGCCGGATGGGCGGCTCGCGAGACCGAGTTCATGAAGGCAAAGAAGTACGCCGACCTCAGCTCCCGATGCGACTTCCAGCCTGTCGCAGTCGAGACCTCTGGTGTCCTCAGCCCCTCTACCCTCGCCTTCCTGCGTCACCTTGGCAACAAGGTCTCCACCTTGGCAACAAGGTCTCCACCTTGGCAACAAGGTCTCCACCTCGGCAACAAAGTCTCCACCTCGGCAACAAGGTCTCCACCGCCAAAGGCGAAGCTGGGGAACGCATATCCCTGGCTCTTTCTGTAGAGTTGCTTCACCCATTCTCGCCGTCTGGTTTCGGAAATTTTTCGAACTAGAGGACCTTCGTTCGTTTCAAAACGAGGATTTTTTGTATGACCTTTTTCTTTCCTGAGCTTGATCTTTTGCTCGGTTATCACTAAAGCAGCCTCCCACGCTACGGTTTGTATAAAGAGAAGACTCATCCACCACACAATCAACATTCAGTCCAGCAAGGTCAGGTATGAACCTTGGGCATGGAAAACATTTCAGACTTTACCTCCACACACTATGAACTTGAAACTGCACTTAATGATGTTATAGACTTTACACAGAAATAAACATACTACTCTGCGCAGAGACATGTTAGCCTTCCTTTCTCTTTATCTCTACATTTTTGTGAGCCCTGTAGGCACGGTCTAGGGGAGGCAACTCCTACCATTTCTGAACGCAGCTAGTTAGCGTGAATTTAGTGCACAGTTCTTATATTCTACGTTGGTTTGAGATCCATTTTTCACAAGAAATGAAGTGGTTTTTAAATTGCCACTTGCTTCCTTGTGTTTGCAGAATCATGTACTACATGCAACACCGCGTACTGTTTGGGTAAGACATATCAAGTGCAGTCACACATTTTATGAGCAGCAGGTCCCCCATTTATTTGGCTTTCCACACCAATAAGAACTCTCTTGTGCTGAAGTCCCCTCCCCTCCTTTCATTCCCCACCAGCCCTCTGATTCACCTCTCCACCCACATGCCTGTCCATTTGCTTTCCCTTCTGAACAGCAGTCTTGTGCGCAGTAGGCAACACGGAAAACAGGCACACACACACACACACATATACACATACACACACAAACAAACACTCACATACACACACACTCAAATACACACACACTCACATACACACACACTCACATACACACACGTACATACACACACACATACAAACACACACACATACATACATGCACACATACACAAACTCAGAGAGACGATGCACAAACGCATGTACACACATACACACTCACTCAATAAACACTCACACACACACACACACACACACACACACACACACACACACACACACACACACACACACACACACACACACACACACAACACACAGACACACACACACATACATACACACACACAAACACACACACATACATACACACACACACACACACGTGCACAACAAACACACGCAATATAGTCTTACTGTCTGTGTGGCCAAAAACTTTATATGCATGTCTGGAGACTTGAATATATTTATGTTTAATGTGTTGAATATAGAAGAGTGTGCAGCTAGAATGGCAGGTAATTTTGAGAAATTTCCGAATGAGGGCCGTTGTGATTGCATGTACATTTCTGTTACAATTACAATGATCCAACATTGATAGTTGTATCTTTTTTTTAAATGTTTTAAAAAAAGATATGCATGTCTGGAGGTTTCCTGCTCTCGCTTCGGTGTTTTTCAACTGGTCTCTTCCCTTTTTCTTCTTTTCTTCTTTTTCCACTATCCAGTTTGATCAAGATATCTCTGTTTCCACTCTCCAGTTTGATCAAGATATCTCTGTTTCCACTCTCCAGTTTGATCAAGATATCTCTGTTTCCACTCTCCAGTTTGATCAAGATATCTCTGTTTCCACTCTCCAGTTTGATCAAGATATCTCTGTTTCCACTATCCAGTTTGATCAAGATATCTCTGTTTCCACTCTCCAGTTTGATCAAGATATCTCTGTTTCCACTATCCAGTTCGACCAATATATCTGTTACTACTATACAGTTCGATCAAGATATCTATGTTTCCACTATCCAATCGATCAAGATATCTCTGTTTCCACTATCCAGTTCGATCAAGATATCTCTGTTCCTACTATACAGTTTGATCAAGATATCTATGTTTCCACTACCCAGTTCGATCAAGATTTCTCTGTTTCTACTATACAGTTTGATCAATATATCTTTGTTTACAAACTACTACATCCCCCCTAAACACCCCCCCCCCCCAAATTCCCACCACCTTACCCCACCCTCCCCAAAACAACCTACCTTGAAGGTTGCAGCAGAAACCACAGGTGTGGACAGTTTCTTCTTCAGGTCAGCAGCAGTCCTCTCCAAGTCAGCACTGGCTGATTTTGCCTCATACAGCAAACTCATAGAGACCAACCGTCTCCCGTAGTCTGCTGCAGACTGGGTGGCAGCCTGCAGCGATCGAAACTTTTCCAGTTGTTCCTCGAGTTGGAGTCGCTCTCTCTCCACCTGTCAAGATATTAATGTACAACAAATGTGAATAAAAACTAGGGATTGTCTTAAAGACATGCAATCAATATTTATTTGCTTGTGAACATATTCTGGTTTTCAAAAATTCATTAATGAACTTAATATGTGAACAATTATATAAAAGAGCATTAACATGGGCAGATTTGAAATGAAAAGACAGTACTTAGATTTGCTATACCAGAAAACTTGATGAATACACATCATATACATAAAAATCTTCTGACAAGAAAAATAGTACACTCATTTGAAAACTTAGCTTGGTCAGTATGTCTAGATCTTCTCTAACTTCTGACAGCAGTAACATAAATGCTCAGTTGTTTAAATTTTTTTAAAACATTCAATAGTTTTGCATTGAATCTAAGACAAACGCCTAAGATTTTCATCAAGAATTAGGTAGAATGACATAACTATATATACAAACACACAAACATTTGAATAGCATATATGAACCCTTACACCATCTCCATGACCTTTCCACCTACCTCGGCACTGAGTTCCTCCAATGCCTCTGCCTGCCTCTCCATGGCTGTGCTGACCACACTGGAAAAAGCGTCCTTCACTTTCTTCTCTGCCTTCCTGTGGTTGCGCTCCAGTGCCTGTAGGCTTGCTTCCGACTCTTCTGCTTTCTTCTGGAAGCTTTCCTGGGCCACGTCTAGTTCCTTGCACACTGCCAGGATCTGCAGATGGACAGAGCAGAAGACAAATACATAAGAGACAGAGAGACTTGGAAGGATTCAGACGACAGCAGTGTCCAGGACAGACACACCACACCAACACATAGCAGCACTGGACATGGACCACATCGACTTCCTCTCCAGTCGCTGCAAGGAATCTACAGTCAGCAGAAAGTCTTGCAAGGGATTCCCCACCACCACAGAGTGCCCAGTGGAATCACAAACTCCTACCTACACCTGGTTGTGCTGTGCAGAAATACATTTCAAAGTTGGGATGTTTTTAAAGATCGAAATTTACATGGTAAAAAGCAAAGGTCCTATTTCAACCTCTGCTCTGATCTATTTTATTCAAGTTTCAAAAAATTTCCGCATGTAGACTATACGCAGATAATTTGGTCTTCAAATTATATTGTAGTTTATTTGGAATCAAAACGAAAGCAAGTTGTTAGACATTTAAAGGAAAAGTCAGCAAAACGTAGAAAAGTCACCTTTTTCTTCATGTCGTCGTTGACTTTCTGGAGTTCCACAAACTTGTGGCCTTCTATGTGTGCTGTCAGAGCGCAGATGGAGCAGACAGCTTTGTCACACGTCATGCAAAACAGCTTGAGCTTCTCATCGGGATGGCTGTCGCATTTCTTGATTACGGTCTTGGCTGCCTCGGACAGAGAAACCAGCGTGTGGTCTTTGGTTGCTTTGAGTCTTCGATGGTGACTTGAGCAGTCAGTGCAGAAATACTCATCACAGTCCTGACACTTGCTCGTTGCCTTGGCACCCACAGAACAGCCCTCACAGGCCTTGCCCTCCTGGCTCAGCACTGACTGCTTCCAGTCCATCACAGACACTGTCAGACTGTCCATGGGAAAGGGTTTGTTGGCTGCTGCCACTTGTCGGCACTTGGGACACGTGATCTTGCTATCCTTGGTGAGTTTCTGCAGACACATTCCACAGAAACTGTGGTGGCAGGGCAGCATTCGTGGAGGTCGGGTGGAGGAGTTATATTCTTCCAGACACACGTCACATGTCAGGAGCTCTTCCAAAAGTGGTTCAATAGCACCACCGGTAGCCATGGTGACAGCCTCTGAAATACGAGGCAAAAGTACCAAATCAAATTAAACCACTATCCATCTGAGAACCTCTACGTTTGCAGCATTAAAAGAAAAAGTCTCACTCATGATGTAAAACAAGTGCTATGATAATCTTTCCAAACACATCTTCGTAAAATCGAGGATTAGGGGCAGAAAATGGAATAATATCAAGAGAAGGAGAGCAAGAGTAGAAGTGGAGGAAGGGGGCAGGTGGTGGGGCTGGCAGAGTAAGTAGCAATAGAAGAAGCAGAAGCGTCATCAGTATAAGAGGAGACAGCAGCAGCAGAGGCAGAGGCTGTCAGAGGAAGAGGAGCAAAAAAGCGTCAGAAAGAGCGACAGTACTAGGCACATAAACGAGCAGTAGCAGGAAGTAAAGTTTAGGATAAGAAAAACACAGCACACACAGCGAAAGGAGGAAACAAACAAAACAGAGAACGTGGACAGCATGGAGGACAAAGCCATAGATCTGCATGGAGGGCACAGCACAAAGTCTGCCTTGTGGTCATCTCGTCTTATGGAATGCAATCACAGAGTCCACGATTCGTCATTGTGACAGCGTGTGCACAGGAACATAGCATGCAAAGGCTAGAGGAAGACACGATGCACAGACGAGTTTTGGGATGAGACAAAGATGAAGGGAGCAGCGTACAAAGAATGAAGAAGGAGCAGTGACACGACATATTTCTTTGAAACAATTCTCGAGCAATGCGCATTTACAGGCAAACGGCGGACTAAGAGCAGAGAGAGAGAGAGAGAGAGAGAGAGAGAGAGAGAGAGAGAGAGAGAGAGAGAGAGAGACAGAGAGAGAGAGAGAGAGAGAGAGAGAGAGAGAGAGAGAGAGAGAGAGAGAGAGAGAGAGAGAGAGAGAGAGAGAGATTGGTTTATTGCGGCCGACGACCCGTCTTAGTACTATGCAATTTATGTACAGAAAAGAAAATTAGTGAAATGTACATAGCTGAAATTTGATGCTCTAATGTTCATCATGCATGAATAAAATGTTCTTAATGTACAGATCTTAAAACATTCGCCGTTGGCTATAAGTCCCTAGGTGAAGCATAGATCTGTATCATCATCGCGTATGTATAGGAATATAATTCAATTAAAATTATTTGTCACAGACAATGTGCACTATGATTAGTTCCATAATAAGGGCACTCATGCAAATATAAAATAGTTATCGCTTCCTCTTAAGGATGAAGGCAGGTTGCCTCCTGCATACTTTAAATATACATTTAAAAACGTACAATCAGCTCTTTGACCCACTTCTACCATAAATGAACTTTCACATGGTTACCTAACATACAACTGGCGGATTTAGGCCACTACCGATTAAAGGAAAAGTTATGTACAATGCCCCTGTGCCTATTGCTTACACACTGCCTGGTTTCTTAATGCTAGCGCATAATAGATGTACATTGCAACCTCTCTGGTTTTCTCCGCGCCTTGTCCATCTATCAAGTAGGCATGTGTGTACCCTGCTCGATGGAAACCAATGTGTTTCACGATATACTTTTCCCTCAGAACATTGTATTGTGGACAGCCAAGTAAAAATGTTCCTCGTTTTCCATTTTATCAGTACAAAAGTGACAAAAATGTCATCGTTACGTCTATAATGTCTTCCATTAATCCGCAAATCATTAATTCCTAATCTGAATCTGATAAATACATCCCTGAATTTCTTTATTTTTAAAGTGTTCAGATAACATTCGCCTTCATGCTTGTTTTTAAAAGTTCTGTATACTGCAAATCGCTCGCTGCTAGAGATTTTCACATTCCACTCCTGCTTAAAACAATCATTTAACCGTTGTTGGAATGACCTCAAGAAACTTTTCTCGTCTGAGCATCCCCAATTTAGCCAGACAAAGTTGTAGCCTAGTCTTGACAAACACTCCTCTACGGCCTTGGCCCAGTTTAATTCTGTTGGCAAGTTGATATTGCACAACATATGAAAGGCTTGCTTGGGGAGTCTATCAACCGACAGTTTGCCCAGCTTGAGCCAGTATTTTATCACTCTGGCCATTGCATTGGCAAATAGGGGGTACCTACCCGTCTCGCCATATATCAAAGTGCTGGGTGATCTTACATCTAGATTTAAAAACCGTTTGCATGCAAACATGTGCTCTTTTTCTGTGTCATTCGGTCTCGAAAGTCCCCATATCTCTGCGCCGTACAGAAGCACCGGAGCTACCTGAGCATCGAAGAGCTTAAAAAAGACAAAAGTGTTCAGGCTACGCAAGCCTCTCATAGTTTTCAGCAACTGGATGACCTTTTGCTTTGCTTTGACTCTTTGACAGTCTATTGCTACTGGAATGGACAGCTTGGTGGATAACATGTAGCCCAGATACTTGTAGCGATTTACCACCTCCAGTTGTGTTTCATCTAAAACCCATTTTTCATTATTCGCTAAATGTCCTCCTCTTCTGAAGACCATGACTTTTGTTTTATCGATGTTAACAGTCAGTCCCAGAGTTTTCGATATATACACCAAATTGTCGATCTGGTTTTGTAAACCAATGGGAGTAGTTGACAGAAGCACAATATCGTCTGCGAACAAAAGTAAAAATATTTCCCGTGCGCCTGGTATAAGCTGTATTCCATGCCGTCCACGTTCACGTACGTACATCGCAGCATAGGAAATATAAAGAGAAAATATAATCGGCGACTCGCTGGCCCCCTGTCTTACTCCAACCGGACATTCAAACTGATCAGAATAAGATGAGTTCCATCTAACACAAGCATGTACCTGAGAGTAGACAGCTTTAAACATGCTTAGAAACTTTGATGACACACCCATTTTTGCCAAGACCTTCCACATGCACGTTCTGTCCACTGAGTCAAAGGCCTTTTTGTAGTCGATGAAAGCTGCGTACAGCTTGCCCCTGCCCCCACCATAGACATGTTTAACCACTACAGAATGAAGGGTAAAGATATGATCTACTGTGGAGTGTTCTGAGCGGAAGCCTGCCTGTTCGGAACATATTTTGTCTCCATCTTCTGCCCAAGCTTTTAGGCGTTCAGTTAAAATAGATAAAAACAATTTGCTCACAACAGGAAGCAGAGAAATCCCTCTGTAGTTCGATGGATCCAGCTTGTTACCAGTTTTGAATATGGGTATGATAATGGATCGACTCCATTTCTGAGGGAAGTACTGCCTTTCATATAGGCAAACGAAGAATTCAGTGAGGAAAGGCAAAACTTGGCTTCCGGCCATCTTCAACAGGTCACTTGGGATTTCGTCAATCCCTGGTGCTCTCCCACCTCTCATCTTTTTGATTGCCCACTTTACTTCCCCTTCTGTTATCGGAGCATCAAGGTCTTCATCGAATAAAATACATTGAGCTTCTTCCTCTGCAAGGCACGAGGTAGGGACAAGTTCATTCAGTTTAAAAAGATTTCTAAAATGTTCTGCCCATGCATCAATGCCGATATGAGGCAAAGACATTCTTCTATGTGTTGCCCGGTGTACCAGTGACCAAAAGGATCTTGGATCTCCCACTTTGTTTATAAGTTGATTGCATACGGATT